>CAUYSK010026966.1:0-12319 GCA_963575035.1 Avahi laniger | reverse complement strand
TTCTTGTTCATTTAGTTTTTCATTCATCAGACCTGCTAGCATCAAACATATATTGAGCACCTTTATCTGGAGATAGAGAGGAATATCTCTTGGGCTTATTAGTAGGTGTAATAAGGGTTTCAGATGCTATATATAAAGGAAATGTGTGTGAGGCACTAGAGAAAGAAAGGTCATTTCTACTTGGGAGGACAGAAAAGGCTTCCTAGAGGAGGAGATGGTTGGGCAGAGGTTTGGCGATGGTTAGGGATTCACCAGATGGGCAAGGTGGAGGTGGGGATTACAAAGGGAAGAGCATGGCCAGCGCCACGCGGGCACAAATCAGCACAGCCTTCAAAGAGCTTGAGGAGTCCGAGGTTGCTGTGAGCTAGGCTGACGCCACGGCACTCACTCTAGCCAGGGCAGCAGAGTGAGACTCTGTCTCAAAAAAAAAAAAAAAAATGGAGGGATTACAGGGGAGGGTTCCTCCTCTTATTTTCTATTTTACTAATTTTATACACCATAATTCTGTTTCATTCATGGGTATATAAACATGTATTTAAACATTAAATGTATTTAAATGTGAACCTTGAAAGGGATTAATTATTTCAAACAAAATGAAGTAATAATTTCAGGGAGACTTTTTTGGGTGGAGGAGGATCTGCCCACCCCCTCTCAAATGCTATTCTGTAAGTGACCTCGGAAGGCTAATCCTACCTCTAAAATGTCTTAGAACCCCATTGAAGGGCTGGGGGCATAAACAAGGAGAAAAACAGTGAAGGAGAAAGGCAGAGAAGATGATTAGAAAAGCTTAAGATAATGATGTGTTTTGTGTGATTCAAACTTTTATCTTAGTACTTCCCAATCATTTGAGGTTTCCTTAGCCATTAACTAGGTTTTAAAAATTCCAATCTGGGGGTTTTGTTTTGAGTTTTAAAGTGATTTAAAACCACAAGGACTCTCTGTCCCCTGTGTTCTTTTTCCTCTTCTGAATCCAGCTGTCATCATTAGTATATATCAGTTTCCTGCTGGAAAGAAAATTATAGTCTGTAGTTGGGGTTGGGGAAATGAGGAGGAAAAATGCCCACTGCCACCAGGACTCAGAGGCTGGGTTACAGGCTGGGCAGGGACATGGAGACAAGAGCTTTAATTCTAATTTTAAACCCCTCTTAAATTATTTGCTCTCAGGTTAGAAATTTTCCATTGAAATATCTATTTACTGAAATACCACCTGAGACTTGACTAAATATTTACCCCTTTTACTCTGAGAGGTGGACTTTCTGTTTCTCTTTTATGCCCACACCCCTTAAATTTGTGTTTGTCACAGCTGTTGAATTGAACATTTTCTTTTACCAGGTATTTAAACAAATACCTGCTTGTACTTTCAGACTTTCATTTTAAGCTCTCTTGGTGGGTTTGTGAGTAGGTTTTTCCTTTCCTTGTCTCCATTTTACAAATGTTATGCAACCTAGTTCGTTTATGATTTTACATGTATGTAATAATGTATTGAAATATGAATCTTGAAGAGGATTTGTTAATCCAAAAGAAATAAACGACATAACAGTAATTTCATAGAAATCTTTTAGGTGGAGAAGGATTTGCCCATCCACACCCCTTCTGTAAGTGATCTCTGAAGTTTCCCTAATCCTGAAATGTGTATAGGATGCCTGTTATACCCTCATTTTTAGGAAACATTATTTTCAATACCGTGTTCCTTGTAGGAGTCGTAATAGTAATGGCCAGCATTTATTGAGCACTTAGCTCTATGCCAAGCACTGTGCCAAGCACTTTATGTGCATTGGTGAAGGACATACTCGTGTTCCTTCAATTTAGACACAAGGAAACTGAGGCACATGCCCAGTATCATGTGTGTACTAAGGTGGCAGAGCCTGAGCTCCCCAGCCACCCCCACTGTGGCCCCACAGCACAACCAGGGCCAGAGTCAGGGAACACCAGTCACTCTCTTAGGGAGGGGAGCCCCAGAACCTCTCTGTGGTCTCAGCTTCCCAGGCTTCTGCCCCTGCTGCAGAACCCCCAGGCCTCAGAGAGGGATCCCCCTTATAGGAGCTTCCAAGTCACAGGCTTTTCTGGGGCCTTTTCTGCCCGAGTTTCGGTTTCCCATCCCAAGGTTGTGTGGAATCATAGGAGAGCATACCCAGGGCTGAGGTGAGTTACTAGAAAGAGAATGCTTGACCGCTCCCAGGCAGGCACCTGCCCTTTTCCCTTTGAAAGTGGACCTATGGCCACTGCACAAAACACTTCAATACCAGGCTCTCAATACCAGGCTGCTGGTGACTGAGTTTTGTGGTTTGTCAGTTGGGATTTATAGTTCAGATCTCATCACTCTGCCAAGTGCAATAAACATTTTGTTTTAACTGGAATATAACTTTTATTATTGTTATTATTTTTCTTTAAATGCCTTAAAAGTGCCAGCCTGTGAGAGTGAAGTCAGAATCCCTAAATAATCTAAATGCCAATTCAGTGTGCTTTGTAGATCAGTACGGGATTAGAAGACAGGCTTTCATTTATTACTGTTTGTATTTATATAATGGAAGTTAGGTAATGTAAGCCTCCCACAGGCCAGCTTCAATGTTGATGATGGTTAGTTAAATGGTAAAATCTGTGAGAAGTGTTCAACAATGCCTTGTATTTGTATGGCCTGGAACATGAATAATACATGTGTGACATGAATAAATAGAAGGGCAGTGATTTTTATGACATATTAACTTGCTTTACTTAAATTCCTAGGAAATATAGCTGAACAATTACAGGGAATAAAAACATTGGCATCTTACAAACACCTGCTTTGATTATTTGGTCTAATTAGGTTAAATTTAACCAATTCCATCTGAACAAATTGAAAACAATTCTTATCTGTTCCTCGGTCATGCACTTTATCGGTGTTGGATGCAGATGTGTTTAATATGACACAGTTGGTGCTATTCTCCCAGCTCTAGGTGGGAGATAAAAGGGAATTGAGAACATATTTTTAGAGTCTTCTGGGGACTTTGTATTTCTGGGCCTACAGCTATGAAATTTCAAGGAAAAAAAACAGGCTTTGCAGTCAATAAATTAGTTGGTTTTCTCCAAAACACTGGGACTGTCATCTGAACTGTTGCTTGTGCCAAAAGTATGTTTCCCAGGGAACAGTGAGCTCCTAAAATAAGCAGATGATTCCTAGCTGTCTTTCAGAAATCAGAATACAATATGTGTTGTTAAATTGCTAAATTAATGTGGTGTTTACTCCTTGTAAATTCCAAGCCTGGTGCTGAGTACATAGGCCCAGTCTTAAAATTTTATAGTTTAGAGATCATTTAATCAGTAGGTGGAGCAGAATCTATAGCAATTAAATGACTTGCCCAAGGTCACACAGCTTTCCTGAAAAAGTTGAGCTTTCCTGGCTCCTGGTCCACTGCCCATTTCTGTGACCAAAGTTAAGAGCCTCATGATAGTGTGAGAGTTACGCTTAGTGTCTGTATCTGTGACAGAACCTTCTTACCCACATTTCCACCCCTAGGGGTAAAATACTGTTCGCATGAGCAGCTACAGTCTCCAAACATCTGTGATTTCAATGTTTCTATGAGTTCCTGCCCCTCTCCTTTACAACCCCTCTCTCAGGTAATCTGAAACTAGCAGCCCATGTCAATTAAATTATGCAAGTAGTTTTAAGCCTATTCTAAACATTTTATATAAATGGAATCATATCTTTGTAGCCTTGTGTTTCTGGATTCTTTCACTTAACGTGTTTTCAAGATTCATCCATGTTGTTCACTTTATCCTTTTTTAAGGCTGAATAATATTCCACTGTGTTGATATCACATTCTGTTTATCCATTCATCAGTCGATAGACATTTGGGTTGTCTTCACTTTTTGGCTATTAGAGTAATGCTGCTATGAAATTTCATGGGCAAGTTTTTGTGGGGACCTGTTTTCAGTTCTCTTGGATATTTACCTAGCAGTTTAAATTGAAAGGAGTTAGCATCTGCACCATATGCCAACTCTAAGTTTAACTTTTTGAGGAATTGCTAAACTGTTTTTAAAAAGGATATACCATCTTATATTTCTACCAGCAGTATATGAAGTTTCCAGTTTCTCCACATCCTCCCCAACACTTGTTATCCATCTGTTTCATTATAGCCATCCTAGTGTGTGTGAAGTAGTATCTCATTGTGCTTTCCATTTGCATCTGCCTAATCATATCTTTTCTAGTGCCAATTGGCCATTTGTATATCTTTGGAGAAATGTCTATTCACATCCTTTGCCCATGTTTAAGTGGATTATTTGTCTTTTTATTCTGGAATTGTAAGAGTTTTTTACGTTCTAGATATTAATCCCTTATAAAATACATAGTTCGCAAATATTTTCTCCCATTCTGTGTGTTAGCTTTTCATTTTCTTGATAATGCCTTTTCTTCTTTTTCATTTTTTAAACTCCTCTTACTGTCATTCCCAAGATAATGTCCTTTGATGGATGAAAGTTTTTAGTTTTGATGAAGTTCAGTGTATCTGTCTTTTGTTGCTTGTGCATTTGATGTCCTATCTAAGAAACTATTGCCTAATTCAAAATCAAAGGTTTGCACCCATGTTTTCCTCCAGAACTTTTATAATTTTAGCTCTTAAGTCTATGATCCATGTTGAGCTAATTTTTATGTTTGGTGTGAGGTACAAATCCAACCTCATTCTTTTGCCTCTGTGACTATCCATTTCTCCCAGCACCATATATTCAAAAGACTAGCCTTTCTCCCTTGAATTGTCTTGGCACCCTTGTCAAAAAATTAATTGACCATAAATTATAGGTTTATTTCTGGACTCTTTTTGAGACAGGGCCTCGCTCTGTCGCCCTGGCTAGAGTATAGTGAGCATCATAGCTCACTGCAGCCTCAAACCCCTAGGCTGGGCTCAAACAATCCTGCTGCCTCAGCCTTCCAAGTAGCTGGGACTACAGGTGCTCACCACCTTGCCCAGCTGATTTTTTTCTGTTTTCTGTAGAGATGGTGTTTCACTATGTTGCTCAGTCTGGTCTCAAACTCCTGGTCTCAAGCAGTCTTTCTGCCTCGGCCTCATGCTAACTTGCCCAGCTAATTTTTTGTATTTTTTGTAGAGACAAGGTCTCGCTATGTTGCTCAGATTGATCTCAAACTTCTGGCCTCAAGTGATCCTCCCACCTCCCAAAGTGCTGAGATTATAGACATGAACCACAGAGCCAGGCCTCTTTGTGTTTTATGCTCTTTGTGCCCTAGTTAAGGAGTCTTTGCCTATCCCAAGGTCACAAAGATGTTCTCAAATGTTTTCTTCTACAGTTTTATCATTTTAGGTTCTACATTTATATCTATAATCTACCTTGAGTTAATTTTCATGTATGTCATAAGGTTGAAGTTCTCTTTTTTATTTTTTTGCAAATGATATCCACTTGTTCCAGCACCTTTATTTCTTTCATCCCTTCTTCTCTTTCCTTCTTTCTGGGATTCCACTCACACACAAATTAGGTTGCTTAAAGTTGTCCCACAGATCACTGATGCTCTGAGTTTCTTTCGTTTCATTCTTTTTTTAAAATCTGTATTTCGTTTTGATAGCTTCAATTTTTGTGTCTCTAAATTCACTGATCTTTTCTTTTGTAGTATCTGTTAATTTTATCCAGTGAATTTTTTATTTCAGATACTGTATTGTTCATCTCTAGAAGTTTCATTTGTGTCCATTATGTATCTTCTATACCTCTCTTTATCATATTCAGCTTTCCTCTAGATTCTTAACTATATGTAGCATGTTTGTAATAACTATTTTCATGTCCTTGTTTCTAATTTTTATTGTTATTTTGGGGTCTATTTCTTTTTATTAATTTTTCCCCTGGTTATGGATCATATTTTCCCACTTCTTTGCATTTTTTATTAGATGCCAGACAATGTTCTGTTTTGTCTTGTTTTGTTTTGGAGATAGGGTCTCACTGTGTTGCCCAGTACAGAGTATGGTGGTATCATCATAGCTCACAACAACCTCACACTCCTGGGCTCAAGTGATCCTCTTGCCTCAGCCTCCAAAGTGTCTGGGACTACAGGTGTGTGCCACCACGCCTGGATAATTTTTCTATTTTTAGTATAGACAGGGTCTCACTCTTGCTGAGACTGGTCTTGAACTCCCAACCTCAAGCTATCCTCCTGCTTTGGCCTCTCAAAATGCTAGGATTACAGGCTTGAGCCACTGTGCCCAGCCCCAGGTCTTTTGTGGGCAGGAGTTTAAATTAACCAAGGTCACAGTGGGAGGAATTTCTGATTCCCAATCCTGTCCTCCAAATGTGATTTTGGGGGGCCCTGCCCCAGGCTTACTGAATCAGAAACTCTGGGGTCACGCAGCTAGAGTTTGAGAATTACCGTTCTGAAGTAACAGCACCACTACCCTCTGGGACTTTTCGCAGCCATTGGAATGCCAGGTGAAACTACCCTCTCTTAATTAGTATTCCCTCCCTCCCTCCCTCCCTCTCTCTTTCCGTCACATGAGTACTTAGAGTTCCATTCACTTAAATTATTTTTTTTTCCTGACACATCTAAGGTGGTGTTTGGGGTGTTAGATTTTGTTTTGTTCCTTTGAAGTGCTGGACTTTGTTTTGGCACACAGTTAAGTTACTTAGAATCATTTAGATTCTTCCAAGACTTGCTTTTAAGCTTTGTTCTGGTGGGTTCACTCTAAAGAACAGCCTTCAATTTAGGGCATATATAGCTCCACTAACAACACGATGTCTATCTGAGGTCTCTACATGATGCCCCATGTATTACAAGGTCTCTACTCTGGATGAGAGATTGCGAACTATTGTGAGCATGTGTGAGCTTCAGGAATTGTTCGGCCCATTGCTCTCTTGTGGTTCTTTCCCCAGCCTCATGGAATTTCACCCCATGTATGTGCAGATCAGTGTTCAAATGAAAGATTCAAGGGGTCCCTTGCTTTTCAGACCTGAAGATCTCCAGAGCTCTTTCACTATACAAATTCATCCTCTTTAGTTTGTGACCCATAAATTCCAGCTGCCTCAGTCTTCCCAAATACTGATCTCATCTTTTCAACTGGGCAAGACCCCTGGGCTCTAGGTTCCTGCTTTCTGTGTTGGAGCTTGGAAATTGTCTCACGACAGTAGGCTTGGACAATTATAAGGCTTACCTTGTTTGTTTCCTTCTTTTAGGGCTCCTTATTCCTGCACTGCCCATGTCCAGTGTTTAAAAACAACAATCTCATACATTTTGTTCAGTTTTCTAGTTATTTATGGCGGAAGGGCAATGGTCCAAGCTTACTGCCATTGTCTAAGGGTGGAAGAGAAGCCCCAGGTCCTTTGTGGGTAGGAGTTTAAATTAACCAGGGTCACAGTGGGAGGAATTTCTGATTCCCAATCCTGTCCTTCAGAGCTATGCACTGAAAGAACCAAAAGTAGTATATGCTTAGAAATAACTATGTTTGTGTCTTTGGGTTGTCATATGTTTATCCACAGTATTTCCTGACTTCCTCCCTTTGTTGGGCAAAGGCTAGGATGGGAGGGTGGGCGGAGGCAAAAAGTAAAAGCTGTTGGTCCCACCCAGTGCTTGATGAGCTCATCTTTAGCCTCCCCAAAACCTTTAGAGCTCTTCTGACTCTGCAGTTTCCCAAGCCAGAAAGGCCGTGCTTTTATTTTATGGGTTGACCGGATAGTCTTCAAATGATATTCTCAGAAGCATATTCTCCTTCCTCAGCAGCAGATGAGGAATCTTATGCTTAAAAATGCATGCCTTTGAGAATATGTTGGGGGCAAGGGAAAGAGGGAATATTTTCCAAGGGGTGTGTGTAATGGGGGCCACACCTGTGTAAGCAGGGATGATGGCGTGTAGAGAACTAGAAGCAAATGTAGGAAGAAGTAAACAACTAGTACCAGTTCAGGGTGAGACAAAGCTAGTTTCCAAATCCCTCCACCAGGTCAGTGGACATGTTTGTAACTGGAAGAGCCCCTGGGGTCAAGGTTACAGTTTACTAGGAGGGGCAGAGGATTAAATAGAAGAATGGAATTTCCCTTTGATAAGGAGAAGCCAAGATTTATTATTATAAATCACTTGATTTTTTTTTGTTGTTGTAGTTCTATGGTTTCTTTTCTCTACAAATATAATTTTTTTTTACTGAAAAATTACTTAACAGGACATCAGTATTCAAAGTGTACAAATTGTCATCTGTGGTTATTTTTAGAGCCAGTTTATCTACCATTTCAGATTAAGAACTTTTGTTGGATCTGATTATAGAATTTTGCCCAGAGCTACAACTCTTTGATATAGGAAAGGCAGACCATCTCCCTATATGTGCTTGGTATTTTTTTGACACCCACTTTTTTAAGGTGGGTGGAGATGCTGGGAGACGGGGGAGGATAGAGGAAACTTTAGAACAATTATGTTTGCAAACTTTTCTTGACACTGGAGAATTCAGACCCTTTACAATATATGAAAGAGAAATTCATTCATTGGTTCATTCATTCATTTGAGGCAGAGGGAACAGCATGTGCAAGTTTAGACGGAATAAAGGCTCAGTGGCAAGTGACCCTCCATAGTGGCACAGTTGGTATCATTACCATTTGCACAGTAATCCCATAAGTGACTTATTTTGTAGCAATGAAACTGTTTTTTTGTTCTGTTGGCCTTTTCAGTCCCACTTCATGGATACTGATTGCTTCGTATAAGTAGAACAAGTTTGCTGTGATTACAGAGGCTGTTGCCTCCTCCACAGCCATCTTTGCTGGGGCCAAGAAAATGTTGTCACTCTGGGCCTTGTACTTTTTCTTTCTTGCTTTTATCAGCACAAGACTATCAGGCTATCTTGATGAGTGACGTAAGTGAAGGCCAGGAACTATATAATATTCAGGAGCTCTTTGGTTGAGCACTAGATGAAAGGGTTGACTTATGATTAGGGGCCATGGTGTACAAAAACAAATAACATTAAACACTAGAATTACACACATTCAGCATGGCAAGATGTTTACACTAGGAGAAGTACAGATGATCTCAGATGGTCTGAGGCAGAGGCTCTTAAAGTGTGGTGCCTGTACCAGCAGCATCAGCATTACCTGGGAATCTGTTAGCAAATGTGATTTTGGGGGGCCCTGCCCCAGGCTTACTGAATCAGAAACTCTGGAGTCACGCAGCTAAAGTTTGAGAATTACCGTTCTGAAGTAACAGCACCACTACCCTCTGGGACATTTCGCAGCCATTGGAATGCCAGGTGAAACTACCCTCTCTTTATTAGTATTCCCTCCCTCCCTTCCTCTCTCTTTCCGTCACATGAGTACTTAGAGTTCCATTCACTTAAATTATTTTTTTTTCCTGACACGTGTAAGGTGGACAGGATCGCCTAAATTAAATGCTCTTATGGTTTAACTCCACTGTATCCAAAATTTTGTGGTAATGACATCATCCACATTTTTTTTCAGAATGCTCTTTTTAAAGCTTTTTAGATTAATGTGCATCTTTTAAAGATTATATTGATTTTTTTTTTAAACAAATGTTGACGAACCTGTACGAATAGCTTAGAAGATCAAAGGTGAATGGCCCACAGGCCTGCCTTTTGGGCTTATGCTCCTTCTCTAGGGAGGAGACAGACTTCCCTAAATATTGTAATAACATAGAACATGCCAAGTATGATGCCACTGTCCCTGCTCAAGGTATGTGCTGCTAGGTATGTTAAGTCCTCTTTCAGCAGCCTGGTTGAAGTTAGTGCCCTGCCTTGGTTAGTTAGGGAGTGGCAGCTTTGAGATCCAAGTTAACTTTAGCAGTCACTATTTAGGTTGCAAACAACACTGGAATCTCCAACCTACTGGAGAACTGAGAACTACTAAGATAACACGTCTGAGATTACCAGGGAGAATTATGTGAACGGGCCACTGTGCTCCTTCACAGACGCTCTGCTCAGTGTCATGAGGGACTCTGCAAAGTTCCTTTGGCTCCTTCCTAGGAAATCACTGTTCATGATAGTCATGCCCTCTAAACAGACCAGCCTCAGGAAGCTTTTATCAACTTCACCGAAGCTGTATTTC
Source organism: Avahi laniger (assembly GCA_963575035.1). NCBI lineage: Eukaryota > Metazoa > Chordata > Mammalia > Primates > Indriidae > Avahi > Avahi laniger. The sequence continues at coordinate 2,320 of CAUYSK010026966.1, read as the reverse complement.
CTTAATGCTGCTCCTGGTGATGTTTTCACCAGTCTGTGGCACAATGAAACGATAGCAAAGTAATACTATGGCAGATTTTTCTTAAAGCCAAATTTCTTTAAAGAATTGTCCTTTATGAGGACACTGTGATTTCCTCCCTTTTCTTGCATGAAATGATAATAGATGGCAGGTTTTTAACATCTTTGCAAAACAAAAAGTTGGCAGCTTACACCAGCCTGCCACATTGTTTGTGACATTTTACTAGGAATTATTTCTTCATTGAACCAGGACATAGTGTAGGGGAAAGTATCGTCCTTCCATGTGAATCCAGCCATTCCCTTGAAGGCTAGAAATGTACTTGCCCTGAAGAAGGGAAAAAGAGTTCATTCCAAAAATGAAATCAAATTGTGTGTTTAGAATCAGTCACACGTCCTTGAGTGGCTGAGATGGCTGCACTAGCGGGAACATGCAAAGACTTTCCAAACTAGGAGGGTTGGAAAAAGCTCCATCCAATAAAGTTTTGCAGAAATCATTCTAACTTATGAAAAATATGATGGGGCCATTAAAGCAGGACTTGATTCTTTCACTGGAACATTTTGGCTTTCCAAGAAAAAAGAAACCCAAAGCAATCAAAATCGAGATTGCAAGTAGAAAAGTTAAGGTTTAAAGATTACAATCTGCTAGAGTAGAGGGCTGCTAAACTTCAGACTAAGGAACTTACTTTCAGTTCTTTGTGTCCCACAGACAAAAGGCACTCATAGAAATGAAAGTAAGTATCATGTGTTGATCTAGACTTTGAAATAGATTTGGTATGGGAGGACACAGACACTGCTTCGCCAGGAAGAGATCCATCCTGGTTGTGAAAACCATTTGACGAGCTCTACCTGCAGTGGGCTGTAGAGCCACTAAAACAGTAGCTGCACCTCGGTCACTTTAAAATCAGACTGCCAGGAGTCTCTTCAGAAACGTGGTCAGGTGTCCCCTTACATAAGTGTTTTTCTAAAGCCGTCAGATGAATTTAATGTGCTTCTTGGGCTGAGAACCACTGTGCGAGAGGAAAGCAACATTCTTTGTTAGTCACTGCAGCAACTTGTGTTGAAGTATTGGGCATTTCTACCTCCAACCTCCTCTTCCACCTAGAGACCCCCTCACTCTGGGTACTGAGAGGGGGGTGGTTCTTGTGGTCCTACCGAAATAGCTTCATGGGAACAGAGCCTGGTCTTTCTAACTCACTGCTACATCCGAGACCTAAAACAGAACCTGTACATAGTGAGCCAACGTTTATTAATACATTGTTGAAGGACTGCCTGCCTGCCAGGAACCTTTAGAGTGCTTATTTGTTCTTTTGAATTCTTGGTCATTTTCTGTCCTTTGGTGTTTTTTTATGTGTGTATGTGTTTTTTTTTTCTTTTTTTCAAGAGAAAGTGGGGTGTGGTGAATTTTTTAGTTCTTCACTGCTGTGAAGTACTGAGCTGGAACCAGCTGGACTCTGCTTGGAACGCCAACCCCCTACCTACCCACCCATAAACCCTACAAAGCCCTGTGTAAGTTGGCACTTAGGGATGTGGTCCTCAGCTGGGGTGCATAGCAGAATTATCTGTGGCCTTTTAAGATTGCAGTCGTCTGCGCCCAGCTTAAAACCAACTGAATCAGAATCCACCAGAGTGGGATTCGGGCATGTGTGGTTTTAATAACATTGGCCGTTACCTTCACTTAGGGCAGTGGTTTTCAAAATACCTGAATCAGTAGCAGCAGCTTCACCTGCGAGCTTGTAAATGCAGATTATCAGCCCTCACCTGAGACCTCTGGAATCAGAACTCAGGGTGAGGCCCAGGAAGCTGAGTGGTTTAACAAGCCCGCCAGGGATTCTGATGCATGCTTGAGTTTGAGAAGCTCTGCTTTAGGGCATCTCTTTGGGTCATAGCTGCTGCACAACAGAGAGTATTTTTTCCAAGCAGCAGTTTGGAGAAAGTGCTTAAGTGAAAAGCACTTGATAATTTTCTACCTTTTGGCTCAGACCTGACCTCTTTTTCTCCTCCACTGTTGACACATTAATTCAGCAAGCCTGCTGGAAGGTCTCTCTGTGTCTGTTCTCTCCTAAGTCTCCTTGGAGCGTTTGCCCATTCTCTTCCTCTCCCATGCAGGCTCCTAGGCAGCCTTCAGGGCCCATCTTAAATTTTGTTCCCTCCTGAAAGCCCTATTTCAACTTCTTCCAGTAGAAAATGAGTGCCCATTGCATTCATTTTGGTCCATCTTAATAGCTTTAGTATATGTTCTTTTTACCTACCGTTTCCTTTGGGACCTTGAGCAAATAACCTCTCCATTTCCTCATCTGTAAAAG
>CAUYSK010026964.1:0-35624 GCA_963575035.1 Avahi laniger | reverse complement strand
CAAAGGAACAAAAGACATTCTATAAGAAAGACATCTGCACTCGAATGTTTACAGCAGCCCAATTCACAATTGCAAAGATGTGGAAACAACCCAAGTGCGCATCAATACATGAGTGGATTAATAAAATGTGGTATATGTATATCATGGAGTTCTACTCAGCCACAAAAAACAATGGTGATCTAGCACCTCTTGTATTATCCTGGATAGAGCTGGAGCCCATTCTCCTAAGTGAAGTGTGACAAGAGTGGAAAAACAAGCACCACATGTGCTCACCATCAAATTGGTACTAACTGATCAACACTTAAGTGCACATATAGTAGTAACATTCTAGATGTTGGGCACATGGAGCGGGAGGAGGGAATGGGTATATTCACATATAATGGATGCGGTGTGCACCGTTTGGGAAATGGACACACTTGAAGCTCTGACTCAGGTGGGGCAAAGGCAATATATGTAACTTAAACATTTGTACCCCTGTAATATGCTGAAATAAAAAAAAGAAAAAAAAAAAGAAATAAAAAAAAATTGGCCTGTAGGCTGACCACAGATATATCACCTAGGACCTTGTTAGAAATACAGATCAGGCAGCTGCCAGCCTAGAATTAAGAAATCAACATACATTTTAACCAGATTCCCAGGTGAGTTGTAAGCATGTTAAAATTTCAGAGGCATTGGCTTAGTTCCCAATTTCTGAGTCAGTTTAGAGTATGAAATTACACTTAAATGATCCATAATCCCTGTTTTTAAAATCTTCTTTCTTCAGTCATGCAGGGGCTTTTGAATCAAGGCAAAAATCATACTATGTAATCCCTTTCATAAACTCTTTGTCCCAAGAGAGGGAATATGACACTTCCAAATAATGTATGTGAACAAGTAGTAAGAACCACATACTTGGTTCAGCATGCCACAGAGGGATTTGTGATTGATTTCTGTAAACTGAAGAACTGTAAGTTACCAACACTATGCTACAGGAATCGGAAACTGAGCTTTGTGAAGCATCAGTAAGTCTCAGCCAACTCCACCAAAGCCCTCTCCATTCTATGAGGTGCTGTTTTGCTGCGAGAGGTCCACACCAGATAATGGAAGGGCAGCCCGCGTCTAGGTGAAGATGCCTACCCTGCTTGTTTATACTTGTCCCTGGGATTGGGGGTTCACTGAAGACTGCTCAAACAAGGCCAAATCCTGAACGAAATCCAATCTTAGCTGAGAGTCCTGTAAGCCATTACATCCCACAGTAATTACAAAAAGGAGCACACTTAGTGACTGTTTTATGACATCTCATTTTTAATATCTACTAATCAGCAGATGGTACTTTTTCTTTTCACCTGACTAAGTGGTCACAGGTCCACATCAACAGAGGAAATACAAGAAGAAAAGTCTCACAGAAACCAACATTCAGATCAACAGTGACATTTGCCAACTGTTGGGTCCCTGCTTATTCAACAGGAAATACAGTTGGCATCAACTCATCTTTATAGCTTCCTGGGAAGAATATTAAAAAAAAAAAAAAAAGAAAGAAAACAACAAGGAAACTTTCATTGGAAGAATTCTTTAACTGGGATAATAAGTTTTACGATCATTCCATTACCTGTTCTTGTGCAGAGCCAGAAAAAATACTGTCATCAAGTACCAAGTTAAAAGAACAACAGCCTTTGTTTATTTCAGAATGAATATGTGCCAAAACAGTAAACGTGCTATTGTCTTCTTTGGGTTTTGAGGGTTTTTGTTTTGTTTTGTTTTGTCTTATTATTTAAATGAAAGTGGGATATAAAGTTTAGACAATGGGGAAAAATTAGGAGAACATGTACAGGGCAACTATCTTGGATGATTTTAGTCTCCTTGGAATACAAATGATTTTAACAGCCACTACCAAAGACAGGGCTGCTGGACAAAATAATTCTTACCCCTGACATTGACTTTGAAAGCATCTAAAGGAAAAAGCACACGTGGTATTTCATGTGTATTGTTTATATTAAACAATGTAAACCAGAACATTTATTGCTAAATGATAAGAAAGCTCTTGTCACAATGCCCAGCACAGAGTATTCAATCTATAATCATTTGGTGTCTTTCTTTCTCATTCCTGTTTAACTCGATCAAGCAAAACTCTTTTCTCCAAAAGAGATGCAACAGTATTCAAAATACCATTTTAAGGGCCAGGATAAGTAAAACTTTCCAAAGAAGTTTTAGGTGTAGGTTTTTGCTTCCAGAACTAGTGGCAGTATGAAGGAGTGATGTTGGGAACTTTAGATCCTCAGTCATTTCTATTAATCCTCCCCCCAGAATTCGATCAAAATACATGAATCTCAAAATAAAGGCAGGGCTCTTATTACGCAACTCTAGTTTCGAGACAAGTCTCCTTCCAGCCAGATTGAAATCCCAAAGTTTGGATATTCGGGGGCTGCCACTATTCAGAATCACTACCTAATGCAAGTGCTATTTGCCTTTCTTTTTACTGGAGGAAGCAAAGTCAAGTAGGAAGGATAAACGTTGGGGCCTGGCATATCAGGGTTTGAATACCAGTTGAGTTTGAATACTCAATTTATGGGACACCTTAGGAAAATACTAAACCTAAATCTGAAATTGCTCTCCTGTAAAAGGTGACTGAGATTCCCCAGTGAACCTGGGGCCTCAAATCTCACTAGCATGCTAAAAAACTAAACAAGACAGTGTCCTTTTGGCACCTGGTAGACTTTAGCCCCAAGCAAATACCCACCAAATAGTCTCCTGTGCTGTCCTTCCCCCTTTTTAATGATTCAAAACTACTAATACTTTATGGTCTCCCTCTGTTAAGGTAAAAAAGAGAAAAATCAGCTGAATAGCAAAATCACAGCTCTAATAACAACTGGGATTTTATTTTCACGAATGTTAATACACTCCTGAGCACAGAGATTTTCTATTTTATAAGTGGTCAAGAAAATGCAGCACCCCACATGGGAGATCACAGAGTTCTAGGAATTAATGTTCTTCCCTTTCGATTCCATTGGGTCCTGGTTCTGGGCAGGGAGGAGATGCATCTACGTCTATTCAACTCTTTCTTTATGCTGCACCCCAGCTAAAAAGGGGCTCAGGGAAGAGTTATGTTGCCTATTCCAATGTTGCTATAACAACAGTGTTGCCAAAATAGCCGGCCACTCGCTAGAGCCGGAATAGCCTCACAGGTATCATATGACTTCTGCTCCTGACACATGCTCTGTCACCTGTTAAAGGACCTGGCTGGGGCAGCCAGGGGACACCACAGCCACGTAGTAGTTAAGGGGTTTCAGAAATTCCTGTCCTTTTCACATATACTGATTCCCACAGCCTGTGCTTCAGACTTTCTAAAGATTTCTCTCAGTAGGAAGGAACAAAATGATAACTTGATACTATTTGCAGGACTGTATAATAACTGCTTCAGGAAACTGAATTCTTTCTGTAAATAATGAGTATTTCTGGGACTATGGTGAAGTAAGAAGAATCCTGCCTTGTTCTTAAAAATTTTAAGCCTGTCACCTGGGAAAAAGTGTTAATAGGAAGTGAAATTTCAGATAGAAGAGAACATGCAAGCAGACAATGGCCAGACCATATATGACAATGAACTCCGATCTCAACGCCTGCGGCAGCCAATCCAAGAAGCCAAATCACAGCCTTGGCAGCAGTCAGCCCAGAAGGGTCAGGGCTGGATTAATAACTGAGAGATTCCCTATTTTTTCATCCCTGCTTTCAACTCAGGAACAACCACAGAAAGACAAAGATGTTCCTCAAACTAATCACATAAGATGCTCTGTTTCTAATTAGCCCACCTCTAACTTCCTGTGCCAACAGCCTTCAATCAGAGCTTACCTGAAGCTTTCCCTTTCTTTCACTAAAAACTTTTTCACTCCCCTATCTGCCTTGGAATCTCTGTCATCTAAAGGAGATGGCTGGCTTGCCCCTTTGCAATAGCAAATGGAATAAATAGCCCCTGTTTATTCTCATTTGGGTGGTCTTTGTTTATTTCTACAAGATTTACTTGTTTGTGTTTTTATATCTAGTTCCCAAACAAGATCATATTTTATGATTTTCAAGGCTAGGGACTATGGAAACTTAAGAAATCTAACACCATCTCTGAGGTCTCTGAGCAACCCCCAAATCTGCCTAAAATATGCCCTTTGCAAGTGCCCATACTCAACAAACCACTCTCAGACCATCCTCCTCCTTGCACTTCATGGATCCAACCATGACAAAGAATAACTCACAGTGACAGAGTGATCAACCATCCCAGTTTGTTTAGAAATGTCCCACTTTAGCACTGGAAGTCCTACATCCCAGGAAACCCCACAGCCTTGGGCAAACTGTGACGGTTGGTCACCCTAGGGAACTCTCAACATGCCATGTCATTCACAACTCAGGCACCGCAGATGCAATTCACTCTGCCAGGAATGCCCTTCCCTCTTTCCATTAATAGGTCATCAGCCAGGTGAACTCCTCTCCATCTACCAAGCCTTGCCTAAATGCCCACTCCTAGGCAAAGCCCCAACCCCCCAATCCCAAGCAGATTGATTACACACTCTTCCAGGCCACACTCTAGCCTGTATGTTTTTGCACATGTCACATGACATAGGGATGATCTGCTTGTGGCATTCAGATGCTTACACAATGAATTCTTTGACAGCAGGCGTTGTATTGTCCCCTCACTCTCATCACCACACCAAGCTCGTGTTTGTCTGTTTCATGAGTAAATGAATTAGTGAATAATTGAATGGCTTAGCTATTACATTTATTAATAAGTTGTTCTTTTAGAAAAGAGTCCAAAAGCTCTAGATTGAGATGAAGGGACAGCTTATATGTATACAGAAGTTGGGCACCTTCCGTGAAATATAGCCATTAATCCATTTCAATTACCCAGATTATTTATCTACCTCAATCTGGGTGTTGTTGTCCTGCCCGTCATCCAGTAGCAGGTCTGTGAAGCCTCTCGGCTCTGGAGAGTCTTGGCCCATGCTTGCTCGGTTCGTGTCTACCGCCTTGAGAGGGTCCGAGTTCCTTTTCCACCTGTGGCTGTGTAAATGTAAATCCACCGCCACCTCCTCTTCTGTTTGAGGGAAGGCCTGAGCCACGTCATACTGCCAGTCTGAAAAAGAAAGAAAATGTGTTACCACCCATTATAAATCATACACACATGTGGCATCTACTAGAAAAGAAAAATAATAATTCTGCTAGTCACGAGAATAGGAAACTAACTTATAACACAGAAATCTGTTTACTGGTAATACTTGGAGTTGGTATGAGCAACTCTGAGTAGAATGCAATTGTGGGATACACCAGAGTTGTGACATGGTTAACGTGCGGATCTCGCAGAGTTCCTAAAACAGATGTGCAGCCCTGAAGCGATGCATTTTTATTCCCTTCCTTCACCCGCTCTGCACACACACACTTCATAAACATTCTCTGGCTGCTCTAAGAAAGCCAGCAAGAATCCAAACAAAGGATGAAACCAAGTGATTTTCAGTTTATTTGAAAATAAAAATCAGACATTATTAATTTGTAAGCTTATACTTATTTTCCATGCATTATGCTGGACAGCAAAGAGACAACAGCGTATTGGAATGGATTAAATAATACACGAAATTATCTTCATGTAAATGGGCAAGCCTACCTTGTAGCTTATAAGCCAGACTTGGTTCACTGCCTAACTCATTTAATAAGCGACACCCTCAGGAGTCATCACAAATGTTCTTGTTCATTTGTGCTGTTCTCACCTTGAAATCTTGTCAGGGTCTAAAGGATGACAGTGATAGGCACTTATAGAAATGGATGGCAAGGCAAGGAGATCAAATCACAAAGGTATTTTAAAGCCATCTGCAGAGACTGACCTCACTGACCCAGCTCATCCTCCTACCATGGGAGGAAAAATGAATTTAATCATTACTCCTAGTCTTTCATTTCAGTAGGTCAGCCAGGGAGGGTGTACCACAAGTATTGGAAATTCAGTTTCTGAACAAGAACAGCCTTCTTCTACACAACCATTACCAAAAGATATGAATTGACAGGCTTTATAACTGGCAGAATATAGGTTCAAAAAGGGCTAAGAGAGCAGTGATTTAATTATAGCTACAATGTTCCCCTCAGTGCCAGAATATTCCAAGAAACCAAACTGTATTTAATGCAGTTTATAATATCACTGAATCAGCTACTTAGAACTCTAATAACTAACTTAAGGCTACTTCTATTAATCACAGCCATAATGGTCTAAAATATCTCCTTTTCAACTCAGAAAGGTGTTCTCCTACACAGAGAGGCTATTTGTTGGTTTCACAGGGAACTTAAAAGATCTTTTATTGTCTGATGCCTTAGTGGATAGAGCCCCAAGAGAAACACTACCTCTGCCTTCTAGATCTTTTCTTGGGGTCATAGAGCATTAGAGCTTAAAAGGACCACAGAGACCAAAACAGCAAAGCTCCACAGGGAGAAATCCAAAAGCCAGAGAAATGTAGCATTGTGTGCAACTCATTGAATTGCTGTAGGCTAAAAAGACGTCGTGTGCAATAACACATTGAGTGTGGTCCCCTTCCCACCTTCAATATGCACACTTAATCAGTACTGTCCTCATCACTGTAGAAAAGGTTTCTTTTTACCACTGTTGTCCCTACTGGCCCTTGAACAGTACTCAATAAATGTTTATTGACTTTCCGAATGAGTAAATGAATGCATTGTTGACAATCTCGTTGGACTAAGCATCATAGGACCAGGCAGAAGTAAGTAATTAGAAAAACTACTGTGCAAGGATTCAGGACATTCGGGCTGAAACTCTTTCTGTTAGGTTGCTGGTTGTGAGATCAGGCATAATTTTTAAAAAGTATCTGTGCTTTTGTTACCTCATATTTTAAATGGGAATGAAAATATTTTACCTGCAAAAGCAGACAGCTTTTCCTGAGGAAGTGTCAGGCTCTAAGACCTATGATTCTAGGCAAAGCTATGGAAAGCAATTTTATTTGCTTTATTTATAAATACTGCTTCATTATTGAAAACATATGAGGCAGCTTACAATAAAGGTAAGCAATAAAATGTTATATCAGAGAAGACTTTCCAGCACAACACTTAGGTCAACATCAGACATGCATTTGCCTTGCACTTGGGGTGGTAGCAAGTTATACCACTGACAAAGCTCTGTGAATACAAATAGTCATGTAGGAACAACTGAAAATCTATACAGGATCCTTGTTAGGATGTCAATATAGATAAGAAATGGTAACAGACATAATGCAGGAAATGGATTAAATGGTCCCAGATAGAAAAATAATATTTTAAAAGAAAGATATACACACCAAGGGAACAGCTTCAACCAAAGGCTTATCAGTCCCCTAAAATGTAAATCAGGAAAAAACCTAAAACTTCAAAGAATTAGTCTTCATTAAAATCTTCAAAACAGAATTTCAAAGCAACACTTGGTTTCTTTTAAATAGGTGTTATTTTATCTTCCCTGATATTAATTTTTATCATTTTACTTTTAGATATTTATAACATAGGACAGAACAGTACCTCCCAGAATGCTCATCAGGGCCCCTAACCTCACATTAGCCCCTGGTGTCCTGCACAGGGCAGGAAGTGGATGGAATGTCTAACATCACAGGGGCCTTCTGTGTGGGATTCTATCCTCAACCTTCTCAAATGCCCTTTCTCATTTTTCTTCCTGCCGTCTTACTCTAGAGAACAAATGAAAAGGAACTTCAAAACTGAGGAGCGATAAAGTCTACATTTCCCACTTAAGTTGAAATTTGAGAAGTCTGATTAATGTGTCAAACTCTTGTTTTTTTAATGAACATTCAAAGTCATCCTTTAGCAGGATTATTGGAGACGGTAAATTTAGCAGACAGGTCGGGCTCTGTATGAAACAAGCATGTATGTTGCTTCTAGCACTTTCGAGGGTAAGTCTCCAGACAGCTGTGGGTTCAAATTTTTTCCCCATTGTTCGCAGTGTTTTATGATTTCTTATCTCTTGTTTTGCTGTCACCATCCACAGCTATTGCAGCCAAACGGTGACTTGCTTCCATACTTGTTCCTCCTAGAATTTGCTGTCTCCAACTTTGAAAACTGATGACTTGCTTGCTCTAATTGTATTTACAAAGAGTAAACAGGATCTCAGGAAGAACTTGAGGGGTTCTCTAATGAGAAAATTTGTGAGTTTCAGTGCCCAGCTTTTCTGAGTATCTTTGGTTGTTACTTTTTTTTTTTTTATTTCAGCATATTATGGGGGTACAAATGTTTAGGTTATGTATGTTACCCTTGCCTCCCCACTCCCCCCACCCAAGTCCGAGTTTCAAGTGTGCCCTTCCCTTGGTTGGTGCGCATTGCACGCTTTGTGTATGCAAATAACTATCTCCCATCCCCACTCCCCCCTGCACAACATTCAATAGATGTTATTCTTACATGTGCACATATGTGTTGATCAATTAATACCAATTTGATGGTGAGTACATGTGGTGCTTGTCTTTCCATTCTTGGGATACCTCACTTAGTAGAATGCGTTCCAGTCTATCCAGGAGTATACAAGAGGTGCTATATCACCATTGTGTCTTAAAGCTGAATAGTACTCCACACAAAGATGTGGTTGTTCCTTTTGGTTGGCATTTTAAGTCTAATTCTTTTTCTCCAGTTATGTTATGAATAAGCAAGGCTACCTGATCATGCATAGAGGAAATGTTATTATATGTTCATAAACCAGTAGCACATGGTTCATCAAGACTGAAGTATGAAATTGGCTTAGATTTTCATCTCACCTCTGAATGGTTTTTAGAGAAGATAAAACAAATCAGAGAAGATAAAACAAGTCAAAATTGATGTTTCACAGAAATAAAGACTGAGGATAATCAGAAAAACCATAGAGCTTGGTTATCTATATTGTAAATTACTCCTATGCATTTCACAGGCTTTCAAACTCATCAAAATATTTTAAATTATTCTTTAAATAAGCACCAAAACTAATCATTCAGAAGTAAGCCAAAGGGATATACGTAATATAATTTTTCCCTTTCCAGCTGTAGTGAAACAAAAACAACAGGAGAGATCTTTGCATAGTCTGATTGAATAGACTTTGCTTTCTGTCTACTGTATGTTAATTCAACCACTGATGGAAAACTTTCAAAGATAATTTTTTCCAACATATTTATTTGCCTATAGTTTAATCAGATAGCTCATGGAAATGATAAATACATCTTATGACTCCCATTTGGATAAAAACAGAGAAAGCTTTAAAGACACACATTTTCTCTATACAATACATACACTGATCTTAACGCATTCTTGAAATATTTTATTTGACTACAATAGCCGAAAATCTGTTACTGAAGAAGGTACTTCATTGTTTTTTTCTAATAGAACATTATTATGAAATGCCATAATGTCCAGTTAATGTCTGAGAGTAGAATAAGAAATTCATGTGGATCCTCATATTATTTACAAATCTTGCAAGTCTCTGTTGTGTCATCATATACTGTAAAATAACATAAAGTAGAAGCAAAAGGGAAGAAAGCTGTGCTGAGAAGGATATGTTTATATTTATGTCTTATTCTAGTGATTTTATTTCAATACCTTGCATTTAACCAACAATTATGTGCTGAAAACATTTTAACCTCATTTCTTCAGTCCTGCATACACATAACACACTCTGAACCACTCAGTATTAACTGTGTAAATTGACATGCATCTTATGTAACTAGGATCCATCACTACTGTGCCTTTTGACAAACACTTTGGCCTGCACTTTACAAGTGAACCAAATCACCACTGTGAATCCTCTGCAGAAACATGCAGAATGTTCGGTGCAAGCAGATTTTCTGGCTAGATGCATCTGAGAATAGATGAAAATATTTGGCTAAGGTAGACAGCTATATGGCTTTGCATCTGAATTTATTGCAGAACTGAAAGGGAAATTCTTTAAAAATAGTTAAACCCTTGGGTACGTCCATTAATGAACTGACTACCCCAGCTTTGAAGTTTTGACTGGTAGCATTACAGTTTAAGACAGCTGCAGAAGACAAAGCTTACAGAACATTTTGTCTAGAGATTTTAAGGGGTTTGCGTGGGACCTGGACATCCTACTTTACTGAAGTAGGAGATTCTTTGCATCTTCTAGGTTGAGGATTGCTACATCCTCTATCCCCACCACAGGTGCATTAGCTCACATCTCTATCATCTCTTGCCTCCTAGCTGGTCTTATCAACTTCTTCCTCCTCCAATCTTTTCTCCACTAGTTACCAGAAATATCTGTCAAATTGTTCACTTCTCACTATCCACCCAACTATAACATACTTCATGCTCTCGTCCCAACCACTCCCCTACCTCTTGCTTCCTCCACCATACCTTATGCTCCCATCATGCGGAATTTCTCAAGAATCTCTTTACCTAAAAGGAATATAGTTAGCTTTGCATGGATTAAGACCCTCACCCTATCCCCTAGACTGGGAAATCTTACAACTCCTTCAAGATCCAGCTCCAATATTGTCTTTTCAAATGAACCTTTCTTTGACACTCTCAAGCATAGCTAATTGAGTTTTTCCTCTATAATCCAATAATTCCTTTTGACTGACTTCTTAAGCACTCTTGTGCCTACTCCCACTTGAATGTGAGATTGTGCAGAAAAGAGTTAATGTACCAGGCCTGAGACTGCTATCCTTAGAAAGTCCTGTTTGCAAGGTTGCCCTTGGCTGGCATCTGGGAACTTAGATTTGGGGAGAGTCCCCACCATTCCCCAACTGATAAAAGTGGCTCATTGTCCCTAAACTGGGTGAACAATATGGTTTATGGTGAATACGGTTTGTGGTTTATGTCTTCCTTCTGGGAGTCTGGAATTTTGGTACATGCTAGACAAAAGGTAGCTATGTGACCAGCACTCAAGAAGACCTTGGGAACTGAGTTTCTAATGAACTTCCAGTTTAGACAATATTTTACATGCATTGTCACAACTCACTGTTGGAAAAATGAAATGTGTCCTGTGTGTCTAGAAAGGACTCTTGGAAATTTGACCCTGGTTTCTCAGACATTGTGCGACATTTCTTTTCCCTGCAATGATTTTGCTTTGTCTCCCTTTCCCAAAATAAATCATAACAATGAGTATGACTATCTCCTGAGTCTTGTGACTCCACCTAGTAAATCACCAAAGCTGGAGGGGGTCTTGGGGACACATAGATGTTTCAGGATAGGGACTCTATCTTACTTACATATTTTTCCCATCAGTATAAACATGGGTATTGGCAGAGAATAAGTATCCAAAGTTTTTGAATAACAAATGAATGAATGAATGATGAGGTTACTGCTAATTTAAGACAGTGTCTTAAAACTCTAAAAGTTTATGTATGTAATCTCCTGTCCAGATCATTAAGATTTTAATCATGTTTCTGAGTAGTCAGAGAAAAGAGTAGGAAAAGGAGAATACGATGGAAAAACAAATCTATAAAAACTTCTATTTATCTGAGATGAGCTTAAGTCAAAAATAGCTCACTGACCAGTTGGGTAATGTTCAGTAACACTTATGGTTACAGTTCATCATCTCTGTTCTCTTTGGTTAATGAAATCAGTAAGAAATATAACAGATGTCTTTGAAGAATATGGACATGGTCCAGTGAGATTGAACAGCTATAAAGTAGATGAAAAGGGAACAATTTTAAGTTAAAAATGGAAAATAAGCAGACAATGACTCTACATGTTTGATGCATGAGAGTTCAATCTCCGAGGCGGCAGAGAATTGGAACCATAAAGGCCTACAGTCTAAATGCAAGTGCCTCAAACACCCCTATTCTCTGTCCTTGTCCTTCTCTGACTTCAGTCATTGCAGGGTTCTGGATCACTGTAGGGTATTTTTTTGGTGTAGAACATTTGGCAGTTTAAGAAAAATATATTAAATAAATAAAATGAAACAAAATGGGAAAATCTAAGTAACCAAGCACTCAATCCAAAATATATGCTTAATGAATTTACACTTTTAAGATGTAATGTCTTATAATTTTACTATTAAATAAAATAATAAACATTTTAATTGTATATATAAAAATGGTAAATGTTCTTATGGAAAATATAAAGAACGCTCAGCATTATGAGCCATAATTAGGAAAATTTAAGACCACTTTAAGATACTACTACATCTTTATTATATTATTATCTTTAATACAATAATAATATAACAGCATATCATTATTGTATTAAAATAAATAGAATAAAACTGTGTTAATGGTTATAAAACAAAGGTGTTTTATACATTGCTTCCAATGATAGGTTAATAATAACAATGACTAATCCTCCTTTAGGGTTAGTAATGTATTTGGCATGTAGTATTATCCCACTTTACATACGCGGACATCGCCGCATGCACATGAGAAGTTAAGTGGCGAACAGGGAAAGTAACCAGACGTGCCTTGTGAAATTGGGTCTTAACTACTACCTAAGCTGCCTCTGACTAATCTTTCAGGGATCAGTTTAGCAGTCTCCTACAAAGTCTAGTGATATAATATAAGAAAACAACCTCAAAAAAAATAACAATAATCTAAACAAAATGTGCTACCTAAACCAGCAAAAATATATAAACAATCCAGCATGTGAGAGCAAATAAAGAATATAATATCCCATCATGTGACTCTGTTAATATGAGGAAATAAAACACTGCTCATATGAAAACAGAGCAGAAAGTAATAGCACATTAATATTGATTGTATCTTTTGTTGTATCTTGAAAGGTTTGGGAAGTACTTTAAAATAAATAATCTTCTCATGAATTGAGGATTTTCTATTACCTGCCTAGTACAAATTTAAAAGAAAAATGAAATCCGAGTAGATTTCAGCACATGTGTTACTGTGATGATGATAACCTCTCATCTTGTAAATAAAGGACAATTGTCAAAGAATTCAGAGCATCCACTGATTTTTTTAGGTACAAATCTGTCAGATTTAGGGAACAGGCTTATTTGTACATGAGCCATAATCTACAAATAATCTATAAATTAGAAAAAGGGCATTTAATTAAATCTGAGAATGTATCTTTAATAAGGTCCTTGTGATTTTTCATAAAGAATATGGCATGATGAACCCAGAAAGCACATAGACTCCTTACGTATGCAACCTCACACTGTCTGTACAATGAGGGGGTTCAACCTTATAGCCTTTATGGTCTCTCCCAGCTAAAAAAAAAAGTATTATTCTACTGTTTAGCTAACTATCTTGTTAATGTATTTTAGGCTATTTGAGTCATTTATTAAATATTCTACATTTGCTTTCAGGTTTACTATTTTATTTGTGAAAATTCATGAATTATGATAATTCAGTGGATCCACAGCACAACATATAACAAAATTACTTGGTAAAATACCCTAACACTCCTATTTATCATTAGCCATCCTAAACTGCTCTTGTTTCCTGAATCAGTAATGGCTAATTTTAAAATAAGGGCTTGGCACTAAAAGCTAAGTCCCAGTCCATGAAAAGTTTGACTCTGCCAATCAGGGGAGATGGAAACTTCTGTAAACAAGGACCAGTCATGGCCAATAGCCTTGCTAAGAAACATGTGAAAATTCTGAGCCATAACAGGCCAGATGGAGTCAATTGTTATAATGGTGCCCAGTGTCAGAAATGATCTCCGAATGCCTGGGGCCCAAATTACTGAGGGACTTTTACGAAATCAAGGCTGCCAGATGTCTGATAGATTCAATCTCATTCCGTAGTGTCATCATACCACATCCAGTTTGTGGGGTCAGAAACATAATGGCCCAATGACTGACCCAATGACCAGAGATGACAGCCAATGCATGTTCGGATTATATTTTGTAAATTGCATCTGATTTAAATCAGATAAATCATGCCATTATCAACTTACCAGTTTCCTTTACTATTAATTCATGCTAGTATTATGGGTGAAATATCTTTATATGGAAAAAAAAGTTTCTGTATATAAACTTACAGTTTTGAGTTAAAAAACAAATCATCTTATAATTTTCCCATTCCCAAGAATGGGAAAACTTTAAGCCGAAAACTGAGAAAATGATGAGAAATAGAAACTTAAACATCAGTATAAATTTAGTTAACAATTTTTGATCATTCACAAACTGTATCATACTTTTAATACTTTATTTCATATCACTGAATTTAATAAGATTTTTTCACTTTTTTTGGAAAGGAGAAATATTTAAATTTGAATATCAACCACCATTCATCCAAGTAGGAGCTTTAAAATAAAGTTTCCAAGAATTTCTAAAATGGCATGAATGTCTGAATTCTGTCATTACTTTCCTAAACAACATTCCCTAATTAAATTGCATGATTGCATACATTTATGCTGATTACAAAATTTAACTAACATTGTAAATAATCCACAATCAACAAAATTACATTATAAAAAGAAATCAAGAGAGTAAAAACTGTACTAAAATTAGATTTCAACTTTTGTGATACATTCCTAAAATATACAAACAACCAGTTAAGCATTAAGCCACCAAAATGAGATGGAAATCCATATTTCAAAAGTAATCCATCAGCACTTATAGATTAGTAGAGCTCTGACACTTTTAGAATCCAATTGCTTCTCTCTTCCTTTATCTTTGAATTACTTTTTTATAAAAAGTTTTTTAATCACAAAAGTAAATTCCAGATAAACTAGAAGAGCCTTTGCTTTAAGTACTTATTACAATACAAATCTAGGGTAAACTCCAAGTATGGCTGTGTCCTACATTAGTAGAGGGCTAAGAAAATCACCTGAATTTCATAAAATAATTAACCAATGTCTTTCATTATTGGGCAAGAACTACTTGCCAGGATATTGCCAATAATTCTTTTTTATATAGTAACTAATGCTCAGGACAATACTAAGACAGGAATTCTTTCCTTTATTTTACAAAGAAGCCATATCTGAGGAACATGGATAAAGAAAATGTGGTGTATATACACCATAAAAAGGAATGAAATAATGTCTTTTGCAGCAACTTGGATGCAACTGGAGAACATTATCCTAAGTGAAGTGTCTCAGGAATGGAAAAACAACCACCACGTGTTCTCACTAATACGTGGCAACTAAATGATGGGTACAAATCATCATAAAGTGGTGGAAAAGACA
The DNA here is from genome assembly GCA_963575035.1 of Avahi laniger. Classification (NCBI taxonomy): domain Eukaryota; kingdom Metazoa; phylum Chordata; class Mammalia; order Primates; family Indriidae; genus Avahi; species Avahi laniger. The sequence continues at coordinate 20,573 of CAUYSK010026964.1, read as the reverse complement.
TTGGAAACTAAGAAAGAGGAAAGGAGGAAGGGGAGAAAGAAATAAAAACTTACCTATCGGGTACAATGTACACTATTCAGGTGATGAGCACACTAAAAGCCCTGACTTCAGCATTATACAAGTCATCAATGTAACAAAAAAAAGTGTACTCCTTAATATTTTGAAATTTTAAAAAAATTTGACAAATGATGGAAGTTATACAATTTCTTTACAGTAAACATTACCCCATTTTATTTTAAGAAAAAAACACTATTCATATAAAAGAATGACTAATGAAGGACTTTAAAATGTTATTAAATTAAAATATTTTTAAAAAATATAAAAATTAAATTATTAAAAAATAGAAAAAAATTTTAAATACTCATTATTCTGTTATTCTGTTCCAGGTGCAGGAGGTAGAGTTATCATCTTAGTGACTATCCCTCCTGGATATTTCTCTATGTGTCTGCATATGTCTACATACATACAAGTATGTGTGTGTGTGCATATACGTGTATAACTTGATTTCAGCACTACACAATGAATATCTTTTTTGTATTATTGACTTAAATACTATATTTAGTGAAAAATTAGTGTCTACCATAAACTAATCCTCAATTGTTGAAGTTTCAATCTGATACTAGAGGCTAAATTTGTGTGAACAAACTGAATTCTTTTTTCAGGAAAAATTTCTGAGTAGAATCTGTGTGCTATTGTGCTCAGACTATATTGGCATACACACTCAGCCACAGGATATGAGGATGGGCATGTCGTATTTTCATCATTCACCTAATGGAATCTTTCAAAGAAAGTTTAGCTATTTGTTAGCTGAACAATGGAATCTATCTTAATTTACATTTTTGATTGGTAATGAGTGAACATTTTTATGCTATTTCCATTTCATGTTTCTTTCTTTCTTTTTATTTCAGCATATTACGGAGGTACAAATGTTTAGGTTACCTATATTGCCTTTGCCCTGCCATGTTTCTTTCTTTTTATGTTTCTTTTTGGATTATACTATTCAAAGCCTTCCTATGGGATGGAAAACTTTTTTAAAATTTACTAATTGGTTTAGTAAAAACTCAATTTGTAAACAATTTGCAGAAAATCACATTATATACATCGGCCAGAAACAACTCCATTGAAGTCGACACACAGTCCCCGAACGTGGGAGAGTATTACATTGTTTAGTTACTTTGCAATAGTTCTGATTCAAGGAAAGGTGGAAGGATTGTATTTGCAGATAGGACTCAACATGCATGGTTTTCTACATCTTTATTTTCAGCATATACCATTGGGAAAACATTCCATAAAAGTGGGGGAAATGCTCCTGCCCTTCAGAAGATCCCAGTCAAAACATTTTCTTGACAGTCTCTCCTGCTGTTGTGAAGAATCCACCACCCTTGTCTGACTGTGTGACTTGTATCATAATAGCCTATTGGATTTTCTTGAAAAATTTTCTTACCTACAGAAAGAAGTGTACCCACTTTTTTGTCCCTAGCCCAAGAATGTTTTTTTAACAGGCAAAGTCCTTATTAACATACAAATCGAAAATTTCCTTTGACTTATACTTTCATTTATATTGGCCTATGAGATAAAATAACAGCATACCACCTTTTATATGGTAGGTTTTAGGACATACTTTACAAACATTTGCTTCGTTTTTTAAATTCCACATTCTGTTAAGCATCTCCTAGGTGTTTTCTTGTTTAGTCATTCTTACTCAGACTGAACCGGACCAAACTGGTTTTATGTTACCAGACATCTAAATATTGCATTAATAACTTAACTCTAATTTGAAAATTTGCCAATATAAACATTTTAAACCTTATCAAATGGTCTAAAAATATTGGCCACAAAATAACAATACTGAAAGCAATATAGCATTTGACTTTATCACTAAACAGAATATTAAGATATTTTACCCTTGCCAAATTATACAATTTTAGAAATGATGGCATATACCAAATACTTCCTTTCTAATATCTCTATGGTGTGGGTACGCTAGTTTTAAAATCCACTATGAAGTAAATGTTCATTTTTGGTATGTCAGATGCAATCCTAAATATTACCTTCAGTCAATTCTCACAAACTGTAGATAGCAGTATTAAGAGAATTATTTGATTTTGAGAAGAGGGATAATAAAATTTCTCCAACTTATAAATAGTTAAGGGGGAGAATGTGTGGATGATAGCCCCCCCAAAAAGGTAGGAAATTGTTACTTAACTCAGGAGAGGATTTAAATTCCTATAAATTATTAGAATATCCTCATCTTTCCTGGAAGCTATACATATCAGGCGTTTTCCCAATTCTGTATTTCCTTAGTTATCAGTTAGGCTTGCAAAGGCTTTCAAAAACATTGAGCCTCTAAAATTCTAACAAAAGAATTGTAGGTTGACATGACGGATTACCCCAACAATGGCGGTTACATAAATAATGAATCTGGTGCCAAACCAAGGACAAAACCACTAAGTTTATTCATCACTAATAAAGCCTTCAAGAAGAGAAAGTGTAATTATTTGATACCAGAAGTCTAAATTTTAAACAAAGTAGAATAGTGGGAAAGGAATAGCATATAATCATGGAGGTTACAATTCTAAACTCTTCCTCCTATTTTCTGTTGACAAAAAAGAAAATTAAAAAACACAACCACATCAAAACTCAAAAAATCAACCTAAAGTGAAGAAGCATGGCAAGTGTACCTTAATATTTAAATTACAATCAATTTAAATGTCAATATCTATGTAGGATCCTTTGGACTAAAGGAAGGGTATTAAGCCAGTGTAGAAATATATCACGGGAGGTGAGCTACACATACAATGAAAAGCCAGATACGGCTTTGACACACTAAGAAAAGGAAAAAGGAAAGCAAAGGTTTTAATTGTAGGTGTTTAGAATGGTGGCAAAATTGCATAAAGATAATTTGGGGAGTCGGTTAAAGTGGAGAAAACCCCTTTGGAAATAAGCAACTGAGGTCACATGTGGTTATTCTATGAAGGTATCAACTTACCGTGGTTTGTTCCATGCCTGGGTTGGAGACCGTCTTCTCAGGCTCTTCAGCCAAATGGGATTAACCTCACTTGCCTTCTACTTAATATTGAAACCTGAGTAATGGCTTTACTCCATTTATAGTTCAGTTAATAGAAACTTAAGAATGGCAGTACTTGAAAAAAGAAAATTGAGAAAGGGAGACAGTGAAATACTTATATATATTTCATTGATATCTCCTTTTCTCAATTAAATATATATATCCCCTAACCATTTCCCACTTCAAAAATTGGTGATAACTAGCCTTGAGCACTTCCAATGTTCATGCACAGAAATCACTATTTGCCTCGAACTCCGCCAGTCTCTCCCAAAAGTAATACACCTGAATCTCTTCTAGAATAAATTAACACACATTAACATGTTTCTATTCTATGCAGGTAATTTTCTTTCACATTACCCCAGAGGAAAAGCAAAATGCTTTGAGACAAACTTTCAAGTATACTGCTTATAAAGAATGGCATGTGAATAAAAGAAGAAAATATATCACCATGTTCTCACTTTAACTTTACATAATGTCTCACATCTCCCAACACACTGCTCTGGAGTGAAGTGTTTTAACCTGCCTTTTGTTATGAATTACTTGGCTGGGTAACAGATAGGCAGCCTGAGATTCTTTTTTTTTTTTTTTTTTAAGCCATCAACATCTTCAATGCTATTTGGAATGCTGAGAGAATGCTTTGTTCCTTTCTCACTTATCAATCAAATACTTCATGAAGTTTAATTAAAATTAAGTCAAAAATATTCTCTGTGTTTGTATAAAACTTAGGTTTGTTAACTTGTTATTGGATTTTCAAAAATACCTGTTTAGAAAACTGATTTAATTTTCTATTTATATGTAAATTTCAGTTTCTAAGCTTAGATTCAGGTCTGTTCTGAGAATGCTAATCCTAACTCTACCGTATTTATTAAACTCTTTATGAGTACACTTAGAAAGACCTCTCACCAATATCAGAAACATTTCAAAGTACTCTGCAAAATGCCTAACTAAGGTCTTACTCGTGACAAAAAAATCCTTTCTTCTCAACTCAATGTACATTCATTCATCCACAAATCCAATCATGCTATTAAATAGCTTCAAACTTTTCAAAGGCCCAGTGGCATGAAGAAGCAGCAGCCAGAACATAGCACAGGCAGGAATGTGAGTTCTACTGGAGGAGCAGAACGAGGGCTAGTGTGTCTGGAGTGGAAGGAGCAAGAGCAGAGTGGTCTGAGACAAGGAGAGGAAGAGAGTAGGAACCATATCGCCCAGGGCGTTGCAGAGGCGAGGAAGTTGGATTCTGCTCTGAGGAATTGGAAAGCCATCGGAAGGGTTTTAGAAGAAAGGGCATGATCTAACATGATTTTAAAAGATCACCTCCACTACTTACTTCAGAATAGACTGCTTGAGTATAAATTATGTTTTCATCACCTTAGGTTTAACTGATAAAAGCAAACAATGCTTTTATTCTGAAGATGTTCGGCAATCATACATAAAGACGAATAGGTTCACTCAATAAAGGATTGACTAAGTCCATGAATTAATTGTTATCATAAAGAGCGGACTATGAGAAGAAAAATAAGTATTTAATTAGGCTGATGATGACTAACAATTGAAATGTCTAGGATTGTTAATTTTCCATCTCATGTATTTAAGAAGACATATAAAACACTTGACTGAGAATTTTCCACATCATCAGCAACTTCTCTCAGTGAAAATATGAAAACAACTGATCTCCACTATCATCCACTACAACAATCTCCACTACAGCAGAATCTGCACTTGAACTTCATGCATCAAAGTGTGACAGGAAAGAGCAAAATAACCTGATTTATTCTATTTCCATTTTTCTTTGCTTAATATTCCAAAAGGTAGAGAGGAAAGCAAATTAATTTTAACAAATAAAATCAAAGACAAGGGGAGGAAACATCCCCAAATTTATTGTCTACAGAGATTGTGGCTGAGGTCCACATCTCTACCAAAGATCTGACCAAAGAATCTCAGTTTTCAATGTATTTATATTTCAATGTATTTAAATTTCAATTTATTGCCCAAATAACTCAGGAGTGCAAAAGTAATTAAGTTGGTTTCCTGCACAAATAATAAACCTTTACAATAGTATTAGATGCTCAAGAAATCTTTGTTGAGGGAATGAGTAAACAACATCATTTAAGGAGAAAGAAAGCAGACTTACAATTTCCTTTTACCAGAGTAAGAATAAAAGAGAAAATTAAGAATAGCTGTTATAAAACCAAAAGGCCTACAAGTTAACTTAAATAAAATTTCTGCATTTATCCTAAAATTAACAATAAAAATACACTGAGATCAGTTTCTCAAACGTTAGAATGCATCAGAATGACAGTGTTCCGGAAGATTCCTCAAACCCACTGCCTTCACAAAGGCCCCAGGGGATACTGAGGAGGTGGATCAGAGAACTATACTTAGGGAAACACTGCTGTCAGTAAAGCATGGAAGAATAATATTTTTCCTGTGTCTCTGGAGTTAAAGATCATAAAAGCATACTTTGGGGTACCATCCATAATTATATATGGCATATGAGTGAAAACATAAAATAATCCATAGATATTGGTTCTGATTTTATTTCAAAACTAAAAAGACTTGTTCAAATATTTGGAACCTTATATTAACTCGCCCTAGATTCATGTGTCCCTTTGAAAAGTTCTTTCTTAACTATTATCTACTTTATTTTTCACAATAGCCCTTGAGTTATGTAAGGCAGTATCATTGTTTCAACTTTATAAATGAAGAAACTCACCTCCAAGTGGGTAAAGTTCATTGTCTGAGGTTCCACCCCCCGTCATTGGCCAGCTGCCACCTGAGCCTGGGTCGTCAGAGGTCAGATTCAGTTTCGGCTCCCACACTAAGGCTACCTGGGCTGCTCAGGGTCATCATCCTGTGCATTCCTTTCTTTTGGTAGGACCCCCACCCAACACCAGACCTTTTACTGTGGTAGCCAACATAACAACTAGCAATGGAGAGCCTTGAGATAGGTTACACAATGGAAATTAGGGACAATAGGGACCTGAATTCTTTTTGGAACTTGAATTATATAGGACATGCACAGGTGAATCATAGAGTAGTATCTTCTACTCTTTCTTGCCTGACACTTTGATAACCCATAGGAACAGGTCATTTTATGACAAATTGCTGGACCACATCACGGTAACACATTCAGACTGATTTATTACCCTGTAATATCGGCCTACCTTTTATATTGTAAATACTGAGATTAATTATTGGAGTGATGGGCTGAGCAGACAAGGTACTCAGGAAAATCTAGGACTCTGTTTCTCAAATAGGCACAGGATTGACCCGAGGGAAAGGGAGGGGACTTGCCAAAATGCAGGTCTGACTCAGTACATCCAAGATGGGCCTGGAATTCTGCATTTCTGACAAGCCCCTTGGTAACGCTGCTCCCCCAGCCCGTGGATCATACTTTAAGCAGCAAAGCTATAGGAGAGACAGATTAAACCTAGGACTCCAGAGAGTAAAAAGAACCAAAGGGAAATTCAGATAGGGGTAGGAGGCAGAAAGAAATAAAACTGCAAAAATATTCTCATCTCTCTGGAGTGTTGGTTTCCTTGGGGTTACCAAAAATTTCTGAGTAAGGGCAGCTATTCTACTAGAAGACTTAATGTCTTTATCCTCTCAGCAGTGTGTTCTAGTCCAGTGGTCAATTCCTTCACCTGACTTGGACCTCCAAAAAAGTCAAGTCGTCATTTATCCTCAAAAAACAAAGCAAACAATAAAGAACATTAAAAAGTCACACATATCAATGTAGGAACACCTAGAGAATCAAAGGAAACTGTTTCTTTTCTCCCTTTTGTTTTGCACAAGATAAATAGTATACCTTGTTTCCCAGTTTGGCTGATTAGAAGAAGGAATTAATTTAAAAGCGGAATTCAGGATTTACCTACTGTAGATCTGATTGCTATTGAATCTACTACTGATATTTAGAAGTATTAAGTGACTAACTTAGTGAGGAGTAAAGATTTAGAACTTTCTCATTATTAACTGAGGGGTACTTGAAGAGATATTCTGCTTGAAAGAGAGTTTGTATCATTAAAGTGTGATATAAATAATTTTAAATTTAAAAAATATTCTGAAGAACATACTAATGGTATAAAAAGTATTTTTTTAACATTTCACTGTCAATACTCATAAAAAAGTATGTTAAAGTTGGAAAATTGATGGTTCTTTAGTGACTACTACAAAGTGGTAAAATGAACTTTTTATAATATATTTAAATTTCAGCAAACCTCAGAGAGAAACAGACTTTGCAGGTCTAGATGTTTTTCGTTCAATAAAGAGGCAATTATATAAGGATTCAATGTCCCCTCAGCAATATGAATGACTGTTTACATAGTTTATTTCCTTACACTCTTAGATCATGCATCCAACAAAACTAATGAAGAACCTAATACAGCAGGTATTTTTGTTGTTGTTAAAAACCCATCCACTAGATGTTGAATAGTCATCTCAAAAAAAAGAAGAAGAAGAAAGATAAACAGCTTGTTGTTCAGCTAGTAAACATGATTTCTATTTTTAAATGATGTAACAATCATACTGTATAAAATATACAGATTAATTTCACTGTCCTAACATAGAATTGGAGACAAAATTAAACTGTTATTACTGTTGCTGGTATTTCTGGATTATGTTGCAAAAAGTAGTCTGTTTCATAGCTGAAATAAACTCAGGAGTCTATGATATTCTAGAAGATAAAAGACTGTGAAAGTGATTGAACCAGGATACTGCAATATTAGACCTGTAAATAGCCGAAGACTCAAAGAATGTAGGGATGGTTTTGAATGTATCTGTCACAAATCAGCCCCAAATGACCACTCAGAGACTCCAGGACTAAAATTAGTCATGTGAAATGTTATTTTCCTCAAAGAAAAAAAAAAATTCTAAAATACTGTCTCAAATGAGTCCCTTCTTTTAGGAAGATTTTACAAAAATTCAGTTTTAGTAAAATGAATGCATTTACTCTGTTGGGGAAACTCCTTGCCATTTGTTACCAAAAGGTCAAATTGCAGCACTCTGCAGATTGGACCATGCATTTTGGACTAATGGTAACACTACTAGAAATTTCTGTTTTGGTCTTTGTCAAAGGGCTGTGGGTGCTTTCACAAGCATTGTCTCATTGAACTAACGCAGCTCAGAGAGGTGGGTTCAGGAATTTATGGACGGTTAGTTATCATGGGAAAGCTTCACAATGACTCAGAGCTTGGATTTTCTCAGGCCTGAAGAGCAGCTTTGCTCTTCTTCGGTGGGTGCTTACAATCAATGCCATGCTAATTTGAAACAATCCATTATTTTATTGACTACATAATTCAACTTTCTGTGTTTACATTGATAGATACCATTTACAATGAGTTGGCTGTAAACTAACAAAAAGACTCATGATGAATTCACCACCATTGAAAAACATAATTGATGCCCACTAGCCTGACGTTCAATCATTCTGTGAAACCTCATCTCAACCTGGCAGAGTGTGCAAAGATGCTTCCAGGTTCTGGGTAAGCTTACTAAAGAGAGAACAGTCAGATGTTCATGTCATTTCCAGAGCTCTTATTCTGCTAGGACTATCTGCTACATCAGGTTTAAAATCAATTCATCTTTTAAATCATCTCCAGCAGAATGAGGTTCAAGTCTCGACCACATCTCAAACTACATAAATTGATAAAAGGGGAAAAAAAGCATATTCTATAGATTAACATATCAAGATTCTTTCTTGTTTCTCTTCCCTTGGGGCCTCAGTTTCTTTGTCTATAAAAGTCTATGCCAACTATATCATCTTTAAGACCTAGGATGTGAAATAGGGACTGAAAGAGGTAAATAAAAAAATGTTCAAAGTGCATTGCCTCTTACATAAACTAAATTTTAAATTAAATTTACCATCACATAGGAAGCAGAAAAAAAATTTTTCAAAAATAAATTTAAAACAGAAAAACATATAGCACTATTGAAAATCTTTGATTGAAGGTTATATTTCAATGATTGAGTCAAATACAGCTGAGAATCGAAGATGACATATTTTTTTGCTTATACTTCATATAATGCTCATTGTCATTAGGTGCCAGTCTTCCCTATTAAAATGAAGAAATAAAACTGATACAGCATTTTTCTTGAAAACTTTAAATTTAGGCCTTAATGAATTAATCAAGACCAACTCGAAATGATAAATACAACAAATTTTATAAAATCATATCTTATGGACTGAATGTTTGTATCTGCCAAAAATTTGTTATGTTGTAGTATTAATCCCCAATTTGGCTATAATTGGAGATGGGGCATCTAAGAAAGTAAGGAAAGTTAAATGAAGTCAGAAGGGGGTCACCCTGATCCAATAGGCTTAGTTTACTTATAAGAAGAAATACTGGAGCGTGCGTGCTCCCCTGCCCCCCACCACACACCCTCACCACACCAAGGAAACGGCTTGTGAGGATACAGCAAGAAGGAAGCCATCTGCAAATCAGGAAGAGAGCCAGAAACCAAATTTGTAGGCACCTTGATCATGAACCTCCAGCCTCCAGAATGATAAGAAAATATACGTGTGTTGTTCAAGTCACCCAGTCTGTGAGTATTTTGCTATAGCAGCCCAAGCAGACTGCGATACCAGACATCACAAATGGAACTGATCTTTTACGTGTGTTTAACAGTTAATTAGTTTCTGTGAGGGACACATAAGAGTATAAGGCTCCTTTCCAGTACTTGCTAAAATCTGTCAACACACTGAAACCTTCAACTAGGTATATCCACTACAAAGATCCATTCATTTAAATGTAAAAGACATGTAAAAAAAATAATTTTGCTGTTAAGAAATGCAGAGACGTGCCATCAAACTGACATTTACTCTCATCTCTTATATGTCTTGTATGTCAACAGTTTAGCAAAATATAATTGAAACAAGAAGCCTGTGGCACTACAAAAATCATCAAAGAGAATCTGAATAACACTTAAGATGCTTTGATATTACTTCAAATGACACCCAGGATATACGACACTAAGAAAAGGAAACACTTTTCTAAAGAGAGATTTCAATAATAAAGATTCAATTGGGAAATGAACCAAAGGCCAGGCCCCTGGATCAATCTGGATCATCTAGGCTTAGTCATTTCTCCACTCTGGAAATGCCCAGGGGCAAGTTTATTTTAAGAAGTAATAAGAGAGAGCTCCAGTTGCCACATGTTTCTTAACTAATCCCAGGTTGGAAGGCAAACTAGTTAAGTGTTACCTTCCGAGAATCTAAAGCAGGGAGAAGATAAAACCCCAAGCAACTCAGGTGATAATTTGAAGAAGTTGGTTAAAAAATATTGATCAAAGGAAGAAGTACAGCTTATCTAAATTGGCTCAGATTATTCTGAAAGTATTTGTTGAGTATGTGCCAAGTATTGAATTGTGCTCAGGATGTGCAAAGTTGGCACTGTACCGAGGTTATCACAATATTGGCTTCAGTCCCCATCTTCCTTGTTTCTATGGGAGCATTTATAACGCTATGTGAAAGAAAAAAAAAAGGTCCCATAGCAAATAAAGTTGAAAAAATTTTGTTTAAACCTAGTTAGACATATTCTGAGGCTAAAGGACATGTTAACATATACGGAGAATCTTCAACCTAGAGGTCTTTTATGAAAAGGCATTTCTTTTGGTTCCTGTTCTATATATAAACATTCATATAAGAAAATACTTGTATAGTAATATTGACTAATGATCTTGTTCCATCATTTCCATGGATATAAGAAATAATAATTATGAGAACTTACTCTTATCTCATAATCAATACTTCGCAGAATGGTCAATAAGCTGTCATTGTAATGAGTCATTTGCCTCCCAAACCTCCAATTCACTACTCACCAAATAGCAGGTCCAATCGTAATCGAAATTTTTAAAGTGCTGAGTTTTATGTGGAATTATGATTGATTGGTAGCACATTATTTAGAATCTCATTCAAATGCCAAGTAATTACTGAAGGGTAAAACTAAAACACACCTGCTGCTGCTGTTTTTCTGAAACTCTAACACTCTTTAGCAACACTGAATTCTGCTGATGATAATTTACTTTGACCTGAGAGCTGAGTTGAAATTAAACTTCAGCACTAAAACATCCTCCATACACTTGAAAATTTTCTTTTTTGAAAAAGCATATATGGAGGAAGATTTCTACACAAGTAAATGCTTTTAACACAGCAACTTTTGCTGCTCATATGAAGCAACTATAAATGAAAGAGCTAAGATTTTTTGAATAAAAATAAATTATAAAAAAACAAATAAGCAAAAAAATAATAAGATATATTTAGTCTCTAGTGATAATAGAGAAATCTAAATGTAAAATTTGAGAGTCACAAGGAAACTTAAAGATTAATTAGTCTACTTTAGGTTAAAGATGGTGAATTGAATCTATGTGTTTGCTTCTGCTATTACTTTAAAATTCACTAAAATCAGGGCATAGGGATCTTTGAGAACCATAAACCCATAAAGAAAATAAAATGGAAGAGAAGGGAAGATGACCTACAAAATTTTAGCTGCCATAAAAATAGAAGGCTAATTTGCTCAGAAATTGGATCTACCAGGTACATCAGAAGGGTGGGACAGGAAATTGAGGAGGATGAAGAAGAAGCTAGACTACCAGGTGATCTGCTCAACGTTGCAGAAAACTGGAGACTTATTATCTGAAAGGACTAAAACACAGGGACACCAGGTGCTATGGACTAAATGTGTCCCCCCACAAGATTCATATACTGAAGCCCTAACCCCCAGTGTGATGGTATTCAGCAGATTTGGTCCTGAGGGGAGGGCCCCCATGATGGGATTAGTGGCCTTATCAAAAAAGAAGAGTCACAGGAGATCTCTCTCTCCACCATGTGAAGATACAGCAAGAAGGCAGCCATCTGCAAACCAGGAGGAGAGCCCTTACCAGAGACCAAATCTGCTGGCACCTTGATCTTGGACTTCCCAACCTCCAGAACTGTGAGAAGTAAATGTTGATTGTTTAAGCCATCCAGGCTGTGGTACTTTGTTATGGCTTCCTGAACTGATTATGATAGCAGGCAAAGGTGAAAGCAGGGACACTGCCCTATAATCAGGAGATTACTTAAATGGTCATCATCTGAATGTGGAAACACCTACACTCTGCCCCTCCCCCACTGACCTCCTGCTGTGCTAATGTCCAGTCTTAGGTATCCCAAGCAGATGAATAGAAGATTGTTCTCCAGGCTAATGCTTCTTTCCGGGGATCTTGTTAAACAGCAGATTCTGATCAGTACGTTTGGGGTGAGGTCACAGGTTCTATATCTAACAAGCTTCCAGGGATGTGGATACTGTTGGTCATGTTCCATACTTTTAGTAGCAGATTCTAGAATCTCACTAACACAAAAGGCTGCTATTGGGAATACATACTGCTATTGGGAATTTTCAACAAAAAGTCCCAGACAGATCAATCTAGAATGAATGCCAATCAGCTTTATAGCATCCCACTTCACAATATGAGCAAATGTCCAAGGATTTTGAGACATCTGAAGAATGCCTCTAATAAAAAAGAGTGAGACTGAGCAGACAGAGGCAATTTGAAGGGAACAGATATTATACAATGAGATGAAAACTATCATTAATATCCTCAGAAAGATCAGAGGATATATTTTATCTTTGAAATAAGAACAGGATTTTATTTAAAGAAAAAGCTAAGGGAAAAGAAAGAATTCTTAGAAGTTAAAATTTCAATTTTAGGAATACAAGGAAGCTTGACAAAACATTGAGGAGTAAAAAATAAGGTGGAAAAGATGGGAAAATAAGCAGAGGCAAATGAAAAAGAGAGAGGCAGAGAGAAAGAAAATATTACTTCATCCCAGAAGGCCACAAAGCTCAACAACAGGAATGCCAAAAAAAAAAAAGGAAAAATATCAAAGAAATTATCCAATAAAATTTCCCCAAATTGATGGGTTTCCAGACTGATAAAATCCACTGGGTGCCTGGCAATGGAAGAAATATACCCACATCTAGGCACCTCATCATGAAATTTTTGAACACTGATGAAAGTCAAAAAAAATTAGAGACAGAGACAGAGAGAGGAGAGAGATCACAGAGCAAAAGTGAAGATAACATAGAGTTTCTCAAGAATAATATAGGAAACTAGAAGACAAAAGAACAATGCCTTCAAAATTGTGAGGAAAAATGAATTCCAACTTAAGAAATTTATGAAACAGGAAATCCACCTCAAAAGAGAGATGAAAGAAATCATAGTATATGACATGTCTCAGCTCTGAAAAGTGCTTTCATTAGTAATATAGCTAATAATGTTAATAATGGAAAATTGAGGGAATGGTGTGTGATGGGGGGCAAGATTTAATTTAAAGAACTAAAATCTCATCTTCCATTGTGTTTTAAGAGATAATTATTAAAATTGAAAAACCGGAGCTAGTACCATAAACATATTATTTAGATTTGTGTAGAAAAATACTATAAGAAACAGCTAAAAGGAAGTAAAAATAACTGCCTCTAAGAAGTGGGACACACAAGGCGCAATGATGGTTTCAACTCTTAAAACTATATGTTCACGTGACTTTTATGAAAACAGAAAGAATAATGACAACTTAGTCTAACTCATTCATTTTAATTATGAAGTTCAGAATTATGACTTTTTCCCAGGTCCTTCAATAAGTTGCCTTTAATAATCAAGACCAGAGCATTTCATTGTTTCATTATTTAAACTGGAATAATTCTGTTACTAAACATAATCACAGTCATAGTTTAGATATCTTTTCACTCATTCATTTAACAAAAATCTTTTGAGTGTCAACTAGGTTCTCCTAGAGTAAAGCAGTGAGCAAATCAGACCTGGTCCCTGCCCAGACAGGGTTTACAAGTTGCTAAGAGATATTATACGACATTTACAGCTAACTTCTCACCAACTGAGAAGACCACAAGACTTGGAAATTAAATTCCCTGATTGTATACTCATCTGTTTCTTTCCTATATTCCTCATGAAATTTTTTCTCCCCACACACAGGCTAATCCTTGACTTCACTTCCTGACCTAGTAAGCACCAAGACAATTTATTTTTCCTTTCTTCTTCAGCGCCAAGAAAGGTCCAGCCACCAGCCTGTGAAATAATGGCCTTTGAGCGACTTCGTATTTCCATGTTAATGTTGCTTTGTCGCCAACATTTCAGCCCATAGACTGGCTGACAGCCCTTCCCAAGCCACAGAAACCACTAGCTGGTTGGGGAACTGACAATTCACATCTCGTGGTGCAATGAGAATCCAGTAATAAGTTGATTTTGTTGAAGATTGTGGAACTACATGAGAAATTGGCCACTTACCTACTTCCTGATGGAAATGTGATCTGAGAAATCCTACTTAAAGGAACAGCTTCATGATCTGGACATTTTGAACCTATAAAGGTTCAAAATGAGCCAGAGAACTGGCTTTTCAAAAATAGCTTCGAAAGACAAATTATAGATGCTCCATATAAATCTTACTTTTTTCCATTTTAGGCTCTCAAAAATCATGTATTGAAAATTTGGGGCACTTAAACATTTTACGTATAAAATGCCCCAAGTCTTACTTTTTACAAGTTAATCAAAGTAACTATAACAATTCTAATTTCACCTGTAGAACTCTCTTGAAAAAAATGAAATGTTCCAATGTTCGTTTTTTATTCTTTATTCCAAACGAAGACTTCTTCAGTCTTTTTTGGGCAGTTTTTCATACTCTTTCATTCATTCTCTTACTGACAATTCTGAATGTCAGATGGAGGCAGAATGGCGCTCTCCCAGGGAGCTCAGCCTCCATAATGATAGGTGTTCAACCAAGGAGTGCTTATTAATGGTTGTTCTTGGGGCTTTCTGGCTGATGGGCCACCATTCCCTAACCGCTTCCTCTCAGACTGGCAATTCATCTTAAGAGGAAAAATTCCTTTATTATAATATTTTTCTGTACTGGCAAAACTGCTATTTCTCCAAAGGTAAAACTGAAACGTATGCCCTCTGACACCATAGGATCTATCAAAGCAATTTTTTGTGTTTCTACTTACTAACATTAGGTTCTAAACGGAAATTAGAAAATTCTAATTAGAATTGAGAGGCTAAAATATCCTTGAGCAAATACCAGTCTTTTTCTACCAAATTCCTTGATTATAATGAGGACAATAAAGTAATTAGCACGTTGGCAGTAAGCACAATGATAACGACCTGATTTCCTTCTGGAAAGAAAAGATATTCTCAGATCTTGAAGGATGTTACACAATCAAAATATCTCCATCAATTACAAATGACAAAATTTTGACAAAGATTAGAAATTAACCATAGGCACAGTTTATTATGAAAAAATAATTAAAATTAAAAATTAAGAAGTCTGTTTAAATGTAATTAAGGACTCTAAGTTAAAAATCTATATTTTTACCTATGAATTGACAGACTTCCTGCCTTGCTTCCATCCTAGAAAAGTTAATAAAATCTTACTTAATATGTTTTCCCTTTAGCAAAATACTAGTTAACTTAACATTTTAGATATTTTTCTTAATTCTGATTATTCACTATACAGAGATAGGGAGTAATGATGTTTTAAATGTTTTTGTTTCAGTGAGGGGGGGAAATACCCTGAGGACATTAATGAGCTCAAGTTCCTCTAATTGATCAATTAAGTACCGCTTCCTTTTTATTTCAACATTAAATAAAAGTTGAGGCTTTTGTTATCCTATTCTCCATACTAATAGCTCAACTGTGCCCCTGTATCCATTCTCTCCTTAATCCAGTCTCCTTTGCTCACTGTTGCCAGATATATCTTGATATTAATAGTATCAGAGGACCTGCTCAAAAACGTCTACTGGTTCTAAATTGTCCGCAGAATAAAGGCTGGACCTATTAGACTGATACTCCAGGACATTCCAAATGAAGTTTCACCACCCTTCAAACCTTATAGCTAAAGTGAACTTCTCCCCCACTCCCCAAGTAATCTCTGACACTTCATCCCTTTATTATATGGAGCTCCTGCTACTCCCTGTTCTTGGGATATCTTCCTCCAGCCATACTAATCTTTCTGCCCTCCCAATTATAGTACCCTGCCTGATTACACATTCACAAGAACTTTCCCTTGTGATGGCAATTAACATATGCTGACTTACACTGAATGTAAACACATCTTTTTTCCCATTCCTGGATGGGCTGAGTCAACTTGTTATGATCTCAGCATCAGACACACTGCTTCATGAAAAGGAGTTTAACAAACGTTTGTGAAGAGATGAATAAATAGGGAGAAAAAACAACAAACCACATGCCAAGCAGAAGTCCAGGGCAACACAAAGTTCCCTAATAAACCTTCCAATGTAGAAAGGCCCAAATGTGTTTCTTATACCCAGAAGCTGTTCATTTCTCTTTGTCCTAGAATTTCAAGCACACGAGACCCTACTTTATCCTCTATTCAGGCTGCCTACTCGCCAGGCTGCACAACTTGCATCTCTTGCCTAGGAGACTACAGCCCTCTCATCTCAGCCCTTTATTTACTTCTTACCTCTGATTTAGGGCACAGCAACCTTGATTGTCAAAGATGAAATGTTAACTAGCCTATAGTACTTTCCTGCTTATCCATGGTAACAAGGAACTATGATCATGTGATTGACCTAAATATACAATTAATTGCAAAGGTCAAGATTTTCACCTCTTGAAATAACGCACTCATCAGATAGTGATTAATATATAAAAACACTGATTCATTCACTCCTCTCATTTTCTAATAGCTTCTTGAAAAATAGAAATAACTAAAAGGTAAACTTCAAAATGCAAAAAGGAATACATCTGAATGATTCAACTTCTTTAAAATTTAAAAAATAATTCTAAATTGGCTGTACTATAAATTAATCATGTATGTTTAAAAATCATATATAAATTAAAAGTCTTACTAAGACAAAGAGAAAGAAGTAGTGCAGAACTTGATGATGCTGGGAACAGCTGCATGGTTTAATCCCAACATATCCAAAGGATTTTATAAATTTTAGGTCCAAGCCAACTTCTGCAAATCCTTCCGTAATGTCGCAACGAAGCCCAGAGTGAAACTCTCGTGGTACGATGTGTTTAGTCTAGATTTCTTGGGACTCCTTCAGGACCTCTTGGGGGCACTAGATACTCTCTATCACTTTTTCACTGCCCTAGTTCTTGAACTAATCGAGGTGCTGCCCAGCTATTGCATCTTACTGCCCAGAAATCTCTTCCTGAACCATAGTAGTATCCCTGGGGATACAAAGCCATACGGGAAGGTTTGAGAATATCATAGTCAAAAGGGTCTAAAATATGTCTTTATGTTTGCACAATGAAATCAATGGGAAAATGCCACAACTGTCTTCTAAATGATAATAAATAAGACAAGGTAATGTCTTCATCAGCTTTAGAGGAGGCTGTTACTACTTGTGCTTCACAGTTAGCAATGACTATGAGATCTAAAGGATTACGTGAGGTAATCCAGCTGAGCTTTCATTATAAACAGAAGGCTTAAGATTGTATTACAGTTATGCACAACATAAAGGCATTCACTGTCTATTATTTCTTGGTTCTATTTTCCTCAGATGAATTGTCTTGGAAATGTCATTTGTAATCCACCGAGGGGCTTCCTGTTCTTAAACTTTAACAAGAGCTGGGTTTCTGATTATGATTATGATTAAATGGTTATGCGTAAAAATTACGAGGGTCATCATGACCAGAAAGTTATTCCTAAATAATAAATCAGCCATTCATTACCTAAATAAACTAATAAGATACAGACCAAAGGCTTGACCAAAGCTAATAATGCAAAACGCTTTCTTTATTTTAGGTAATAGATTAATGTCTAGTAGGAAACAATGCAGCTCGTGAAGATAAAATTTCTTCTGGAGTAGGGAAGAGGGTCAGAGACAGAAGCAAGGTGATGTATAACCACAGGAATAAGATTTGAATTGTTCCATCTCCTTCTACTGCTTCTTCACGTAGACTAAAAATTTAGCCGCTTTATGCAGCAGACACTTACTTCTGCCTTAGAGTTCTTTATATTAACATGGAGAAAACAGAATGTTGGTAGGTAGACCTTCAGATCACATGCAGTATATTGTCCTTTGTCTTCACATAGCATTTATTTTTAAAAAACAGGATATTTTAAATCATTTTGCTGTTTTCCTTTATATGTTTATCCTCTTTTATAGCCAGTCTCAATTG
Organism: Avahi laniger; assembly: GCA_963575035.1. NCBI lineage: Eukaryota > Metazoa > Chordata > Mammalia > Primates > Indriidae > Avahi > Avahi laniger. The sequence continues at coordinate 2,374 of CAUYSK010026964.1, read as the reverse complement.
TTATAAGTAAAGTAACTTACTGTTTAAACAAAGCAAATGCTTTTCTAATTACCAAATATATTCAGAAGAAAAATTATCTTACCCTATTGACCGAAACATTGGCCAATAGCATACAGCAATCTACAGAAATGTTCCCACAAGACTCCTAAAGGACTCTAAGCTATTCATTTTTCTCCAAACTGAAAAGACTGGACTTCCCACTAAATTCTCACTTTCCACCATATTTTCCAAAGAAGCTTTAATATATAAGACTCAAGGCTTTCCTGAGATACTTCACTTAGGAAAAAAGGAAAAAAAAAAAAAAAAAAAGAAAAAGACTCAAGGCTTAGAAAGCATCAATTTTGGACAATGTTAGCAATTTATATCTTTATCCATCATCTTATCTATCAAATTCCTTATGAATAAACCTTAATTCACTTCTATATCCATGGAGGAGGGGGAGAAGTGACGGAATATAATGTCAGAAAGGCTGGTTACATACTTTAAAAATGAGCACTTTCAGTTCAAACCATGGCTTGGTTTCTGTGGGATTTAATTTCCACTGAACAGAAACCAAATACATATGTATTTGATTTCTCCTTAAGGGTTGGTTATGGATGAATGGAAGAACCAGAGAAAATGCAACAGAAAAACACTCTAGCAGTATAGACAGACAAGTTCATCTTGCCTTCCATCATGTGTTTATGATCCTTTTGCATTACAGAAATAAAATGTCTGGTATACTGTAACTTAAGCTAACAAAGTAGAAGAGAACCAAACAATTGTCAAAGGTGATCAACTACACGTATATTGTATATTACGATTCTAATTAAATAAAACTGTGAGGTTCTTCAGCTATTAAAAATGTCATCAGCAATGAAGCTAATTTGTGTCTGACCAGGGCTTTTACAGTAACTGATTACTTACAGATGCCAAGTTCCCCAGGGAACTTGTGCCACCTGTTTTCAATATGTGGACTAGCGCCCTTGCCCTGACAAAGCTTACTGGTCTGACACTGGGCCGTGCCATCTGTTAAAATGATGTTGGTATTTAATCAATTGTTTTTACAGGATACCATCTACATTACCGAATGACATTTTATTTTAGTTTTTCCCCTATATTCTGCCCCCTTTTATAACATATGAAAATAAATTGGCCTGAATGAATAGCATCACTCCAATGTTACAGCCCTATGTAGTTGTTGAGTAAGTCCCAAATGACACTCTGCCCCAAAACCAAACATAGAATTTTAGAAACAAGGGAGATCTGTGAGGTCATCATATTTAATCACTCATATAATACAGGAATTCCTTTCACCATAAACCTGAACAATTGCCTTCACCTTGCTTTTGAACAGAGCTCACTGTTTCACAAAGCAGTTCATTCCACTTTAATTAAATAGCTGGCAATCTTAGAAAACCCTTCCTGACACTGAGTGGAGGCCTATTTAGTTGTAATTTCAACTTGTTGATTGTTCTTCTGCCCATTGCAGTGATAGCAATGAGCCAAACCCTCATCTGTATGACAGTCCTTCACGTATCTGAAATACTTAACTTTCTCCTTAAGTCTTTTCTAGGCTAAATATTCTGAGTTCTTTCAGCTAATGTGCATACTATTTGTTCCCTTTTCTTCATCGTTTTAGTTGTTATAAATCAGATCTGTTTCATTAATGCTAGTGTAAAACATTCTCTGAAAACACAATACCAAGTAATAATAGTCTTAATTGGGATGCATCTTTGATTTTTCTGAAAATTAAGCTCTGTCAATATAGCCTAATACTACATTCATTTTTGATGCAGCATGATCCAATTTTTGACTCTTGTTTTTTTATTTCCCTCTTTTTTTTTTAATTTCAGCATATTACAGGGGTACAAATGTTTAGGTTACGTAACCCCTTGCCCCATCCAAGTCAGAGCTTCAAGTGTGTCCATTCCCCAGATGGTGTGCACCATACCCATTAGGTGTGAATATACCCATCTCCTCCTCCCCTCTCCCACCTGCCTGACACCCGATGAGTGTTATTACCATATATGCACTTAAGTGTTGATCAGTTAATACCAATTTGATGGTGAGTACATGTGGTGCTTGTTTTTCCATTCTTGGGATACTTCACTTAGTAGAATGGGCTCCAGCTCTATCCAGGATAATACGAGAGATGCTAGATCACCATTGTTTTTTGTGGCTGAGTAGAACTCCATGGTTTTTATTACCACATTTTATTAATCCACTCATGTATTGATGGGCACTTGGGTTATTTCCACATCTTTGCAATTGTGAATTGTGCTGCTATAAGGATTCAAGTGCAGATGTCTTTTTTATAGAATGTCTTTTGTTCTTTTGGGCAGATGCCCAGTAATGGGATTGCTGGATCAAGTGGTAGTTCTACTTGTAGCTC
>CAUYSK010026962.1:0-99616 GCA_963575035.1 Avahi laniger | reverse complement strand
CTCTTATATACTCCTGGACAGCGCTGGAACACATTCTACTAAGCGAGGTATCCCAAGAATGGAAAAACAAGCACCACATGTACTCACCATCAAATTGGTATTAGTTGATCAACATTTAAGTGCACATATAAGAATAACATGTATTAGATGTTGGGCAGGGGAAGGGGGCAGGGGGGAGGAGGGGACGGGCACAAACAATGAGTGTGATGCGCACCTCCGGGGGGATGGACACACTTGAAGCTCGGACTTGCAGGGGAGGGAGGGCAAGGGCATCATATGTAACCTAATCATTTGTACCCCCCATAATATGCTGAAATAAAAAAAATAATAAGATTATATTCCATTGATTAAAATAGATATCTGTTAGTCTATCCTAATGTAAGCAAACGAATACATAAATGAAAAGAGAATCTTCATTCCTATAGCGGAATGACAGCTAATAAATATTGAACACATTACGGACTTAGAAAAGCACAATTTGAGACCAATAGTAATTATTTTAGGCAAAATATATCATTAGATTCTAAAACTAGAGGGTGAAGTTTGGGTGAAGAATGGGATATTTACAGTGCACAGTTGACTCTTGAACAGCATGGGTTCGATCTGCAGGGGTTCACTTACATGCGGATTTTTTAGTACAGCATTTGTGGGATGTAAAACCTGTGCATACCGATCGCTGACTTTTCCTACCTGCAGGTTCTGTAGGGCCAACTGTAGGACTTGAGTATGCCTGGATTTTGGCAATACTGGGTGGTTCTGGGACAAATCCCCATGCCTATACTGAAGGATGACTGCAGTCTGAGAGTATCTCCCCATGAAATACTTATTAATTGCAAAGAAAGAGTAATGGGGGGTTACCGGGAGGCACGGGGTTTCTTTTTGGGGTGATGGAAATGTACTGGAATTAGATAGTGGTAATGGTCACATAACATCATGAATATACAGTCTACCCTTGATATCCACCAACGGGTAGATGGGGTTGGTTCCAGGACTCCAGTGTATATACCAAAATCCCAGCATACTTAAGTCTCACAGTTGGTCCTGTGGAACCTATAGATAGGAAAACTTGGCCCTCCCTATACACAGTTCTGTCCCTTCCCTTCCTTTTCCTTCCCTTCCCTTTCCTTGAGACAGGACCTTGCTCTGTTGCCCAGGCAGGAGTGCAGTCGTGTCATCATAGCTCACAGCAACCTCAAACTTCTGGGCTCAAGCAATCCTCCTGCTTCAGCCTCCAGAGTAGCTGGAACTACAGATGTGAGCCACCATGCCCATCTAATTTTTTTATTTTTATTTTTTGTAGAGACGGGGTCTTGCTGTTGTCCCTGCTGGTCTTGAACTCCTGGCCTCAAGCGATCCTCCCACTTTGGCCTCCCAAAGTGCTTGGATTACAGGAGTGAGCCACAGCACCTGGCCTATACATGGGTTTTACATCTGCAAATACTGTATTTTCAACCCACATTTGGTTGTGCATGCAGAACCCACCAATACAGAGGCCTGGCTGTATTTATACAAAAAAAAAAATCCAGCATAAGTGGACCCGTGCAGTTTAAACCCATGTTCTTCAAGGGTCAACTGAAATATAACCACTGAATTGTACACTTCAAAATGGTGACTTTCATTTTATGTGAATTTATCTTTAAAAAAAAGTGAATTTAACAAAAGAAGGTACCAGCACTAGGCATGGCGAAACAAAAGTCAGGAGGAGGAGGTAGCAGAACAAGGTGGCTCAGATAAGGACCCATGGCCTGGAGCCCAGCCCTCTGGAGATGGGCAGCACCTGGCTGCTGCTGGTACCTACCAATGGGAGTGCTGGTTCCGGGACTGCTGATAGGTGGAGCAATACTGCTGTAGGGGATCACACACAGGAAGTGTAAAAAACAGGAAGGAAGTCCCTCTTCCCTTCCTCTCACCCTCCAGTCACATGCTAAGGCTTCTATTGGCAGCACCTAACGGGAAGTCCAGGAATGCCAGTATGGCTGAGCGTATCAAAGAGCAGAGTATAGAAGTTGGATGTGGAGCCAAGAGACAATGGATTAGGGACTAACACACAGGGAGATGATGGAGAATAAACAGCTCATCCTTGGGGGTGAGGAGAGACAATTCTTTTCTCATGTAATTTTGTTCTTCTTAAAAAGAGTGATCTGTTATATCTTAAATGTTGTTTTATTTTGGAAGAATTTATATAAATAATTTTATAAATCAGGAAAAAAATCTTATCATCCATTCTACATTTGAAAACAATCTTCATCTCTTATATTGCTCCCATCTACTTGATGCTTAAGTATAGCGGAGGGAACCCCGCATCCTCATACACACATGGGTTCTCACAGCAGTGCCTTTGCTCACGCACTTTCCACCCGGAGGCCCTTCTTTCCTCTTCTCTGCCTGAGTTCTATTCTCCTTCAGTTGTGAAGCCTTTTCTGCCCACATCAGTCCACAGTGACCCTTTCTCTCCTGCTTTTGAATCCTTCTGAATTAATTATTTAAGCCAGGACTGGTCTCAAAACTCCTGGCCTCAAGCGATCCTCCTGCCTCAGCCTCCCAAAATGCTGGAAGTACAGGTGTGAAACACTGTGCCCAGCCTCAGTGAATAATAATTTATTGATTGAGTTTCTATGGAGGTTTGAGACCAGCCTTAAAGTTGAATAACTGTATAATAACTTTATAAGAAATAATCAAATTGTCCAGGAAAATGATGATCAGATGACAAGAGTGGCTCTGCTCCCATCCCCATTATTTCTATAAGTCATTCATCTAACATGAGCCAGAGCTGATACTCTTAGTAAATACCTGGTGTTTAGAAATATTAAAGATAATGAAGCCAACATTGCCTTAGGTACTGAACAGACATAGCTGAACCTGATGGGATAAAAGTAGGTCCTCAGATTGCACCCACCTAAAATGTAAAGAAACTCTAAGTAAGCCAGTCTCTCACCAGACTTACACAGTTGGCATCAAGGTGCTCAGAGACCCAGCACAGAGAGACTGGTGATGCTGCTCTTACAAACTCATCTTGTACCCAAGTGGTTTGCTCTCTCAGCTGGAGCCTCAGAAACATAAACAATCCTTTTAAAATCAAAGTTCCATCTTCCTTTGACATCTCTGATTCCATGAACTCTGGGCCATTAATCAGCACCTTTCGTGTTACTCACCTGAGATCTTCCTCTTCCTTAGCATCAACTATCATTTCTAACTCCTTATTTTCTGACTAGTATGATTATTTTCTCTCTGGGACAATCAAACTGGAAGGCTACCAACCCATATATTTCCAAGAGAACAAACAAGTACTACATATATGAAGCGGGCTTTGTGTAAGATGCTGAGGAGTGTAAAATGTACAGAATGTCAGCTCTTGATGGGTGTGAAGAAGAAAAGCGATGCCTGGGGAGAAGAAGGGATGTGTATGTGTGAGAAGAGTAGCTGTGATGGTTAGTTCACTATGTCCACTTGGCTAGGCTGTAGAACCCAGTGAGTTAATCAAACATTCACGTAGTGCTGTTGTGAAGGTATTTTGAAGAAGTGACGAACGTCTACAAGTAGCAGACTTTAAGTAAAGCAGATTATCCTTCATAATGTGGTTGGGCCTCATCTAATCAGTTGAAGCCTTAAGAGTGAAAACTAAGGTTTCCCAGAAAAGAAGAAATTCTGTTGTAGGACTACAGCATCAGCTCCTGTCTATTCCAGCTCGGTAGCCTGCACCCACAATCAAGTGCGCCAATTCCTAGAAACAAATCTTTGTGTGTGTACATATACATGTGTATGTATATACATCACATACACATGTATATGTACACACACACACATACATATACATACATCCTATTGGTTCTGTTTCTCTGGAGAATTCTGACTGATCCAGGAGCAATTTTGGATTCAGAAGCTTTTGGAAATTCAGTTTGCTAATTTCAAGTCTTTGCTCAAATATCACATTCTCAGGCCTATTCCAATCACTCTATCAAAAATGAAAATTAATCATCTCCCCATTCCATATCCCTGATCCTCTGACCCCACTCTATTTTTTCCCATAACAATGTCACTTTTCACATACTGTGTTACTATTTATTGTGTTTATTTTTTATCTCCCTCCTCTAGTATATAAACTTCATGATGGCAGGTGTCATAGGATGAGTTCCCTGGGAACAAAACTCTGGGCTGGAGATTTGTGTGTGAGGAAGCTTGCTGGGGGGGGTGGTGCTCTCAGGAACAGGAGCCACAACGAGTGAGGGGACTTGGGCTGTGATGCAGGTGCAACCAAAGTCTCCGCTGGTTCCCAGGGGAGCTCTGAAGCTGGAGCATTGCTTCAGGGATGTCCTGAATTGAGACAAAAGCAGCTGGGCCTTTATACCCCCACATCAGCCAGTCATTGGATGCAAGCTGTCCCAGGAAGGGGCATTTCCTTGGGTGACACAGCTCCCTTTGGCCAAGGGAAAAATCCCAGGGAGGACTCAGCTGTGGGTCGTCAGCCAGCAACACACCTGGCAGCTGGGGAATGAGCAGTGTGGTCCTGAACAGGAATCTAGGCAGTGTACCCAGGCAGCTGCCATCTTTATTTGCCTATTTCTAAATCTGCAGCTCCCAGGACAGGGCCAGGAGTATTGAATGGATGAGTGGATGAATGAATGAATGAATTCTTTTCGAAAAGGTCAGCATGCAGAAATAGGATGTGGCCACTGCTTTCAGTTGACAAGCAGAATAACAAGAGTGTAAAATAGAAAATAGGCCAATGTGATCACAAAAATCTTTAAGAAAGTTCAGCACTGTAAAAGACAAAAAGCAATAAATGGGAGAATAGAGGCTCAGGGCTATTTGAGGAAGTGACAAGGTTGGATAGGACACCTACAACATTTATATTACAGGGAGTTTCCAAGTCTTACACACAGATCCTGTGTACTTGTAAGACCAGCGTTCACTGTTACAGGCCTGAGTGGGGCCCAGGGTTAAAGAAAGCATCCTACTAACACAAGGAACAACTGGCTCCCGTGACAGAACTCTTAACAAGCCTTTTCTCAAATCTGTTGACTTAACGCAGGCCAGGGAATTCTTTGAAAGGCAACATGGCTATAAATCAGCAAGTCCTGCAAACGTGCATTCCAGGGTCTTGGCGGAAAGGCTGCACACAAAAGCACCTCTTCTAAGTCTTCAGGAATGCTGTGGTGAGTGGCCCTGGACGCCTTGGGGTTAGACTGTGGGGCTGGGAATGGAAAACATCCAGGAGAGGGGCACTGGGGAGCCCTAGCAAGAGCGGCGCAGCATGTTGCTAATAACAACCATGGACAAGGCGCCTAGCAGACACTAAGCACTCAATGAATATCTGTTGAGTGACTAACTAAATAATAGTCAGGGACCTTGATTCTGGTTCTAGTTCTGTCACTCACTGGCTATGTGATCTTGAGGAAGTCTCTTTGCTTCTGTGAGCCTTGGTCAGCCTGTCTGTAAAATGTTGGCTTTGAGGACAAATGGAATCTTTGGGAGTGAATGACCTGTGAGACCCTCAATTTAAAAAGCATACAAAGAGGTGCCTGAAGCTGTGAAAGGAGAGAAATACAAGAAGCCTGCGTGGCAGAGCCTCCAGAGCTAATGTGAACACCCACGATGGTCAGGGCCTGCTAGGGGAAGTGAGTGATTCCGGCGATGGCTGGCGCACCCGCCGTAGGACTTGCAGGGGAGTAGCAGGACACTGCTCTGCCCACCACTGCAGGAGAAATGTCTCTCCCAGAGTTGCCTAAAACACAACAGATCTCCTCCTGGGGCAGCCTGACGCCAAGCCAAGGCGAAAGAGGAAAATTCTGTGTGATGCCCACTGCAACTTCCATTCTATCTGGGGTAGAACATCTCCTCAGATCTGGAGGCAGGCAGAATGGCAATCAGTTTCAGTCAGTTGCCCTCTCACTTCCATTAGCGGCTTGGTGTGGTGCACAGAATGAGAGGCTTCCACTCAGAAAATGAGAGTTCCAAGTCTAGCTTTTCTAACACTTGCAAATTTGGCAAGTGACTTAATTTCTCTGCATCTCTAAAATGGGACTTATCATATCCACATGCCAGGTATGATCAAATGGGAGATTTATACAAAACCAGTACATTTCTTTACCCTCCCTCTTTCTCCTCCTTCCTTCCTTCTTCTTTTACTCCTTCCCTCTGTGCAAGTCAGTTCAGCTAGTTGGAACAGAATATAAGCAAGGCCAAGGGCATGAGTTTGATGACCATATAGGACCAGAGTCCTGGACAGACAACTTGCAAGTTGTATGCTCATGCCTCCTCGTCACAGAGCAAAGGCAGCTTGCCACTGACCAGTGTCACTGTGGACAAATACTATTTATTCAGCAAGGATGCCAAGCATTTTTAATCCCTGACTCATCAGGAAGAGGAATTTGGCAAAAGGGGGAACAGGGGTGAGGATTGAAAGGGAATAAAACCAAGTGAGACAAGAATGTAATTATGAGGGTCAGATTTTGCTGCTCTGGAGCACAGAGAGTGAGGAGAGGAGGTGGTCCTTTCCCTTGGAAGAGTTAACATGAAGGCCCCAAGTCTCCTTTTGTAAACCTGAAAAAGAAAGGACTTAGATGGATTGTGGGGTTTTCCTTCTTTCTCATGGAGTTGCATCTTATGCTAAACCAAGGGCTCCAAATCCCTGGGCTGTGGATCCCTGCAGACTCAAACCCTACATTTGCACCAGGTAGTTTTTGTGTGCCATGTAACTGTAAGTTCAAGTACTATCATGCAGGAGGCATGTCCATTTTTTACTGAAATATATGTCCTTCTGTTCAAAGAAGTGGAGTTTAGGCCCATGTGACAACCAGCCCCGACAGCCAGATTCCCGGTGTCTTTGGACGCTCTCTCCCGCCCCTTCATCTCCACGCTGTGGGTGCTGCAGCCCGGCCATGGGAATAAATTCATAGCTGCTTCTACTTGGCCTGGGGCCCTGGACTCTGACGAGGGCTGCCTAGGCCTTCCCCTGCAGTGTCACCTTCTGTGAGCTGGATCTGAGGAGGCACTTGGCTCCCCCTTGGAGCAGGGGACAGTGGCTCACATGGTGACAGTCCTTTGCTTTCTCTGCCTTGGCTGGTGGCCTCGCATGACTGCTTTCTTCTTTTCCTTCTAGCCTGTCCTTTCCCACCACAGTGCCTTGTAATGATCTCCTCTGCCCCCTCCACAGTGCCAAAGACTGCCCTTGTCTCACCTCTCCTTCTTCCTTCCTTACCCAAGACTTGCCGCTTGTCTAACTCTCTCACTCCACATTTAAGCCATGACAATTTCCTCCCCTGCAGTGCTGTAAGATGCTCTTAATGCCAGCAGTGCTCCAGTGGGCCCAGAGAATTACTCTGGCCAAGTAGGCACAGAGATTCTCCTGAAAACCGAATAAAAGGGGAGAAAGTGGCATTAACTGTGCCCTAATTATGTGCCAGGGAATTTACATGCAATAGCTATTTAATCTTCACAGCATTCTTCTGAGTTACTTCACTTACACTTTATAGATGAGCAAATGGAGGCTCAGAGAAGATAAGTGCCTAAGCTGAGGTCTCAGTCAGCAGTGGCAGTCACACTCCAGCCCAGGTCTGCCTGACTCTGGAGCTCACTCTCATGTCTGTACTTCTGTCCCTGCTGACTCCACAGTAATCTTCACATTCACCTCTGGCTAATGCAATTCCATCTTGATTCTCAGGAAAATCTGATGTGTCAGGTTGAAATTCAAACACAGCATCCTATAAATTAAAGTTGGAGAAGCAGAAATAAATGTGTCAAGATGATTTGTAGGATGATAATGAGACAGAAGCTCTCATAATTTGACTTGAGTTGAAAGATGCTAAGTCTATATGTGTGTTTTGTGCTTTATGGGGTGTGTGTGTGTGAGTGAGTGAGAGAGAGAGAGAGAGAGAGAGAATAAATCCGGTGTCTTAATAAAAGCATCAGTCCCTAAGGCCACTGGTCCTGAATTCTGGGGCAAGATGAGAAAGTAGCTCAGGAAATGATTTTACTGAACAGAGAGACTCTGCCCTGGGAATCTTATTACCCAAGATCAAGAAAATGTTAAACTCTTTTCAGCTAGTGCTTTATTATAAAGAAATACTGCATACAATTAATTACTCATGAGAAATATACATTAAATAAGGTGTCTCGAAACACACATGCAACAAAGTCATGTATTGATTGGTTGATGAAAATGTTGCAACCAGGGGCTCGCAGGAACCTAGACCTGTTTTCCCCCAGGAGCAATGGTTCGTTGTTCGCTAATTCAGGTTCATGGAGATTTAGCAGAACATAACTATCCTGGATAACAAGTACTGACTATATGTGTATTTTCTGGCCTGTTTATTGTTGTCTCTCCCACTAGACAGTACACTGTGCAAGGACAGGCGTGGTGTCTGTTTTCCTCACTTCTAGCTCCCTGCAATCCCTGGCACGTAGTAGATACCAATAAATGGCTTTATTTGAATGAATGAATGAAAGCTAGGAGGAGAATTGTGAAAGTGTGGGGTCAAAGAAATCAAGGGAGTTTTGAGCAGGAGTGAGTCATTATCAGTGTAGACTAAGCAGAGAGGTTGGTGAAACAAGGAAGGAAGGTATTCATTAGTTGGCAGATGGGAGGTTATTTGTGGCTTGGACGACCCTCCTCAGCGGAGGAAGGGAGCAAAAGCCAGATTGCAGCAACTGAGGAATGGGCAATGAGGAAGAAGAAATAATGAATGTAGGCTACATTTTTGAAAAGCTTGGGTGAGAAGGGAAGGAAAGGAGTTTGTTAGAAGCTAGAAGAGCATCTGGTCATGGGGTGGGTGTTTCAGGCCTGGAGGAGCTCTCCCTTAATTATAAGCTGGGGTACAGTATCCCAGAGAAAGGAAGAGGCAGGGAGTGTTGCAGAGAGAGGTGGAAAAAAAGGAATGTGGTTCAGGGTGGAGGTCACATCTGAACAAGAAGGAAAAGATCTCGGCTGCACAAACTTGGGAAAAGGAAAAAGGATAAGTGTGAAAGGGAATCCATTTGTAGTCTATCTTGGATAGACTAAGGAATCTATCTATCTATAGAAGGGGGCAGGAAGTTGAAGGAGATCCTTCCTGATCACCTTGACTTCTCTTGGTGCATCAGGGGGCCAAGCGAGATGCAAGAGGAGGAGGGAGAGGTCACATCATATGAAGACTGAGCTGAGACTTGGAGAAGGTGAGGGAGTTCACGGTGGACAAATCAGAGGACCGATGGGCAGACTGATGCTGGAGACCACGATGCTGTGGTGGCCTTAGCAGCCAGGGTAAAAAGAGCAGACAAAGCCAATAAGAGTAGATTCGCTGGGCAGGTGAAGTAGAAGTACTACAGTGCAAGGTAGTTAATACATCTGTAAGAGAAGAGTGCCTGTGGTCACCTGTGAAGTTCAGACTGGAGCAGGCTGATGATAAGGAAAAGATAGTGGATCAGGGGTCTGTGGTGTCCATGAGGAGGAAGAGCAGATATGGGAGGAGCAGGATATGACATGGAGGAGGTCAGAGATTTATGAGAGGGTGCTCCAGGTGATGATCCAGCCCAGAGTGTCACCATGCCTGCGGGTGGGCAGTGGAAGGTCAGTAGAGTTCCTGGTATTGAAGGAGATCCAGGGATTGGAAGGCTAATCATCTGGGTAGTCTTGCATTGGTTTTGCATTGATTTAGTCTTGAATTGGTTTAGTCTTGATTGATTTTTGCACTGATTAGATCTTACATTGAGTAAACTTCTTACTGTGGATTTTGGCCTTAGGCAGGTGACGGTGAAACAAAGTATGCTTTAGTGAGGTTGTTAAGCATCATATGTGTGAGGAAAATATTAATTTCACAAAGTCAGACATGTAAGACAGCCATCCCTTCCTCCATATATCACACAAAGCCTAATGGAAGAGTTATTTGAGAGAGACTTGAAAGAAAGTTTTACATATATGGAAGTAGTGTGGTATGAAGGAAAAAGTCCGGGCTCAGAGTTAACATATCCAAGTATTGGTCCTGCCTCTGTCACTAACTGGTCTTATGGCTCTGTGCAGGTTTACCATTCTGGGCCCTAGCTCACAGGCATGCACTGCCTCCAGATCAGTGCTTCCCAGCCCCATTTCTTAACCCACTGTGTCCGTGTTTTCATCTTCAGCACACTGTACCTGCTCATCAAGGATTACCAGTGACTCCAAATGGTCCATTCCAGTGGCTTCTTACTGGTCTCCTCAAATTTAGGGAGAATAGCACTTGGCATTGTGGGCCATTCCCTCTTTGAATATCTTAACTTTGCTTCAGAAGCACCAGCCTGAGGTTCTACTAGTCCTCTACGTGTCTTTCTCTGGCTCCTGCATCCCATGCAGGAGACCCCAAGAATGTACCCTTCGCTCTCTCCCACTTTCTCCACTTTCCCCCTTGGCCCTCTCTTTCAGTTGTGTAGTTTCAACCATTATCTTCCTGCAAGGAATTTTGTTCTTTATCTTCAGCTCCAACTTTTGTCCCTTGTTCTAATCTAAATTCCCAAATGCCTGTTGGACATCTCTGCCAGCACATCAAATTTATTAAGTGTGTATCAGAATGCAACATTTTTCCTGTTTCTCTCACTCTGTTCCATATTTCTGTCCATTGAACTATCATATTTCCTGTCACTCAAGGCATTTTCTCCTTTTTTGCAAATAACAGTTCTCTAAAAGAATCATAGGACCTTGGAGAGCTTGATCTGGAAGGGATCCCAGAGGTGGTACCTCACAGTGGGAGGCATTGTGGCGGACAGCAGGTGTGGCCTTTGGACTTGAGTCAATCTGGATTTGAAAGCCGGCTTAGTCATTTGTTTGCTGAATGGCCTTTGCAAAGTTACTTAACTTTTCCAGACCTCAGTTTCACATCTGTGAAATAGAGATAATACCTTAAACGGTTATTGTCAGCATCAATTAGATGTGTGTAAAGTTCTTAGTAAAGGGCTTTGCACTTATTAAATGCTCAATGAATAATATTTATTATCAAGGATAGCACTCCCTTATTTTTCAGATAATGAAACGAATGACTAGAGAGATAACGTGATTAAGGAATAGAGAAGGAGCTGGGACTAGAAACCAGTCTGATGACTTTAAGGCCTGTGTGCCTACCTAAATCTTTAAGGCAGTTTATGCATAAACTAGGGGAGTTAATGATTAGAAACACTAAGAAAATCATCTTTGGATACATTTATTTTTAGATAGTAAGTTCCTGGGGGAATGGACCATGTCTCCAACCTGCTGTCAAGTCTTAATTATTTATGCTAATTGGGATCAAGAAAACTTGGTTAAATGAAGGGTCCATAGTTTCCAAATGCCATTTAAATAACAACTTTAACCTTTTCCTCAACTATTGTTTATCTATTTGTTGGAGATATTACATTCAATGTGGAAACAGAACATGAAAAAATAGCAAAATGCTTGAGTTACAGATTTCTAACTAGGTTTCAAAACAGAGTCAGAATATTACAAATAACTTTACATCAAAAGAAATCTTGAAGGAAAGTTTGAAAAATAGACATGGAATGAGGGCATTGCAATATATAAAAATAGACAAATGAAATTTGTATGTATTGTTATCAATATCTGAAAGAGCTCCATGTTTGGGAGGAGATTAGTCCCTGCTTCCTAATGCTGTTTTTCATATTTACTTATCTTGTTAAATTCATTAACTCCAACAGGAAATAATTTAGCATCACAGCTAATTTGTTTTGACATGTCTCAAGAGAGCTATTTTTTTTTTTTAAATTGTGCTTGCTGCTTTCTATCAAACCATGCCCCAATTGAAGGGGCATCTGTTATTGGAATGTCTTTTCAAAAATAACAGTGGAGTCTGAACGTCTGGAAGGTTTACAATAAAATCTTCTATTTGGAGCCAACATTTGTGATGGGATGCTTGGGTTTATTTTACTTTATTTTTTAAGTCTTTCCAGACTTTCGAGAAAGTTGTCGTATGTGATCATGTTTCTCCAGCTGAATGTCATTGATTAAATCTGGCTCACTGAGGGCTGGGGAAGGAGAGTCCCCACAGTCAGTTGAAGTAAACAGCATGTTCTGGATGTGTCTATAACCCACAGGGCAGGGGTGCAAGCTGAGTTCCATGCTTTTTAAAAGAAACTCCTTATTGCTACCTGAAATCAATTTCCAGTGGCCTCTGTTTCAAAGAATGAACTTAAGCCAATTTGGTCATCTAGCAAATACTTAGTGTTCTTTTGATACCCATAATGGTGTCCATACTGTGTTATAATAGTATAGTAGTAGCCAGAGGCAAGAAACAGGTATGGGGATTACATGTCTCCTTATTCCCAACCTCACTACTAGAGAGTATGGTATGTTAAAATGAAAGTGAGGCTTGGATCAAATTTTGGCAGATGTATCAATATTGATTTGTAGGTATGAAAACAAGTGCAAAGATATTTTGAAGGCAGAATGGGCCAGCCTCATAAGAGGGTCAGGTTCTTCATGAAATTAGAAGATGCAGGACCACTGGGACATGAGACCTGAAGATGGTAATCAATTGCTGGGCATGCCAGGTTCCTCAGGCAAGGGCTGTGGGATGGTGTGATTCTCCTGTTACCTACTCCTTATGCGAAGTAACAGACCCTCCGGGGTAGATTTAGACAAACTATTTGAAGTGCTAAGTAACCACCCCTGAAGGTTATTGATCCCTGATTGGGATTCCTAATTGCTAATTAACTGCCCCTGAAGGGTAGATTCCAAATTAGGATACTTTGAATGTTCACTAACTGCTGCTAAATTCTAGATAGAGTTAGCGTGTACACACACTACAGCATACTGTTCATAGCCAAATACAGCATCATTATTCTCCCAATCTCCCAAGCTAGACATCTCACAGTCATGCTTGTCACTGCCAAATGCCTTGCTCATCAACAGTTCTGACAAGTCTAACTGAGTAATCATCACTCAAATTTGGCTTCTTCTCTTATCTCCAGAGCCATTGGCTTACTTTCAGTTCTTATCAGGAACTCTCCTTGAATTACTGCAACGGCCTCCTAACTGAGCATCTAAATTTTCTTCTCTTCCTATAGTTCATTCCCTACTCCAGAATTCTCACTCTAAAAACAAGTCTGACCCTGTCACTTCCCTGCATCAAATCTTCTCAGGGCTCCCCAGGGCCTACTGAGTAGTATCCAACCTCTTTAGCTGATCTCAAGCCACTTGCCATATGGCATCCCATGCTCCAGCCACATAAGCTCTTCACAGCTTCCCAAATACTCTGACCTGGTTTGTTCTTCAGATCCCTGATGGATGCAGTTCCTGCCTGGTTTCATTACCTGGCAAACATCGCTCCTTATTGTAAGGCTACTTTCATGCTGCCTCCTCCATGAAGGGGGCAAGTCATTGTTTGTTCAGGTCTTTATGTTCCCGCATCCCTTTCTGCTTATATCCATTGACAGTACCTATTCTGTTGTGTAAATTAGGGTTGTCAGGTATAATATAGGATGGTCAATTAAATTTGAATTTCACACAAATAATGAATAATTCTTATTATACATGGGTCTCATGCAATATTTGGAACATATTTATACTAAACAATTATTATTTGTCTGAATTTCAGATTGAGCTGAGCATTCTGATTTTTATTTGCTAAATCTGGCAAGCCTAGCTGTGCTATAATTAAATGGTTTATGTGTCTATCACACATCACTGTGAACTTCTGGAAGGCACTTGTATCCAAATGAGCAGCTACACTCTAGACCTAGCACCATGTTCCTATTGAATACATGTTTCTTAAATAGAAAAAGAAAGAAAGATAAAAACAATAAAAGAGTATGGCTGCTTGTCTTTTTTCCATTTGGGAAAATTAAAGAATAAAAATGGTTACTTGATAGGTCCAGGTGATAATGCTCCCTACACCGAGCAATATTTTGGGTGTCAAAAACGTTTCTAAAATTAGGGATAAAAAATAGGGGCAGGGTAGATGAATATTTTCTAATGTGGAACCCCAAAGTTATTTTTAATGTATAAAGTAATAGTAATGATAATGAAATAATATTAGTTATTGTGAACCTGTATCAATTTGCTTTAAGTGCATCTCCATTAGAGCTTCACAAAATTCTGAGGCAGGTACTCATTGCAAGGGCTGGACAATTGCACTTTCCAGTTTTTTGCCTTGTTAGTTAGCTTAGGTTCCACATGTTATTCCACTTCCTAACAGGGTAGGAAAATTGTTCAAAGCCCTACCTTATAAATGGAAAATAATGTGTGAAGTTGCCAAGTTTCTGTGTGGGATTTGGACTCAGTCCCATTTCATCTTGTGAAGCTTTCTTTGCCTATAAGGGATTCTCAGACTTCCACTTTTGTTTCAGTCTTGTGGCCATAAAACTGCCTTGACCAAAAGTTTGTTTTAAGGGCTTATGACTCTGGGACATAAAGAAATGTTTGAAGAAGTGAAAGGGGGAAAAAGCATGCAAGATTTTATATGGAATGGATCGTTTGGTACAGCCACCTCCCCCCCACTTCTTTTAGTTGAGCACATGGTGGGAGACCATTCAAAGAGCCAACAGCTTGGGTAACAGCCCTTAAATTGACATTGTTTGGGTATGAATGGATCCAATTGGCTTTAAATGTTTTGTTCCCCACATAATTCCTATTTTAGGCAGATTGGTTACTATAGAAACGAGAGCTGTCTTCATTCTGGATGGTCAAGAGAGGACATATTGACTAATGGTTAGAGCAGAGGTCTAAGGTCCAAGGTCCTAGTCTTAGCCCAACCACAGACTCACTGTGAGCTTGTTCATAACACACTCTCCATGCTTCGATTCTTCCTTAACTAGAGAGGAGTACAAAATATCTGTGATGTAGCCCTTTGGGGAGTGACATTTACATATATTATTATTGGTGGTGGGTGAGATGGAAGAAATGGGGATGAGGGATAGAGCAAGTCTAATATAAAGTGAATTGAAAAAATATTGAATTTGCAAGGCTATTGACCTGTTAAGTAATCAGCTGGCAAATGGGAAGTTACTACTCAACACAGCATCACCTCTGGGGCTCGAATTTGGCTGATAGTGGCTCATTTTTTTTTTTAATGTGTGTGTGTGTACATACACGTATGCCAAACCTCAAGCTCCTAAAGGTAAGATATAAAGGCTGCAATTTATAAATATGTATAAATGATTTATTCCTATCCTTCAGAAAACATGCTTCTGCATCTGTTGTTTGTTTAAACAACTTTTCATTATGAAGAATTTTCAGACACAAAGTCGAGATGCTAATAGTGCAAAGAACTCCCATATATCTACCACCCAACTTCAACAATTAACATTCTATCATTCTTGTTTCATCTCATTCATCTTTAAAATTTTTTTTCTATGTTAGAGCAGATCCCATATGACATATCATTTTACTTTTAAATAAAGTCTTCTTTTTCATAACCAGATGTACCATTATCATACCCAACAGAATTAAGAATTCCTTCATATCATCTAATACCTAATGTATGTTCAATTTTTCTCAGATTGTCTCAAAAATATCCTTTTTATAGTTGGTTCATTCCAATCAGGATTCAGATATGGCCCACACATTTCTTTTGTTTGATATCTCTATTAAGTATTTCAAAATATATAACATTTCCCTTTTCCTCTCCCTCTCTATTTTATTTGGAAACATTTCGAACATTTTAAGAAAAGTTGTGAAACAAATGCAATGAACACTCAGTTACTTTTGCATTTTACACATTTGCTTAACTCTTTATATATATGTACTGTGAGGGTTAGCAACATCATCATCATCATCATTTTGCTGAACCATCTGAGAGTTTGCAAGTCTGTTGCAAATACAGTGGCATTTTATGCTTAACTATTCTAGCATGGTCTCCCCTAAGAACAAGGGCATTCAACTACAAAATCACATTACAAATACTGCACTGAGGAAATTTAAGGATTACCCTTAGTTAGGGATATTATCTATTGTTTATTCTATATCAGAATTTCCCCAATTGTCCTAATAATGTCCTTTATAGATTTTTTTAAAATCCAGGTACAAATACACAATCAAATATTGTATTTAATTGTCTTGTCTCTTTAGTTCTCTTTAATCTAGAATACTCCCCAGCTGTTTTTATCTTTCATGACATTGACAGTTTTGAAGCATCTAGGACAGTGATTGGGCAGAATGATCCTTAGTTGGATTTTCCCAATTGTTTCTAGTTTTAGTTCTTAAAAGAACTAATGAAACAAATCTGAGCCTAGCATACTTTGTTATATTAATAATTTAGAGAAAAGTTTCCACATGTGGAGGTTGAGTGTTGTTCTTTCTCTTATTATTTTGAATTTCCAATTTACTAATTTACCTTGGAGGTGTTTTTCCTCAGAGTGGCATTTATGTGTTTTTTACATCCCCATGTGGAATAAGCCTAAATCTTATTTTCAGGGGCTTCTATGTGGTCTTAAGGATGCATCTGAAACATTTATTCTTGGTCTTACTCTTGAGATTCTCACTTGTTTAAATTCAGAGAATGACAGAAAATATGTTCCAACCCCTTTCTTTTGTGGAAGAGAAGGAGTTGGGCTCCAGATGTTACTATGTCTCCTTGAAACATAGCCTAGCCTCTTCCACCTGGAAATTGAGAGCTTCCCATATTGTGGGAACAGAAGGCACATGGGTCCCGTGGTGATTTTCAGCCAGCAGTGCTGTCTGTTTCTGCATATGCTCTCTGGTCCCTGGTGCACACTCTACCTAGCCAAGAGGACTGGCTTGTGTTGGTCCCTGGTAGCTACATATGGCTTATATGGATGAACTATGGAGGAGATTATTTTGTATTTTCTGGCGAGATGTCATAGAGCCACTTAGCAGATACTGAATTAGCATTCTCTAAAAGTGTTGGAGGTTGGCAGCAGGGCACACCCTGGTAAGGTCTGCCATCTCCATGAGGGTCTTTCTGTCCATGCCAGGAGGCTCTTTCCTTCTTTTGCCATGGGTATGGATGCTGTTGGACCCTCTTTCCTCATGCCAAGGAGACCATTTGGGCAGGGTTGGAAGAGTGCAGATGGTGCTTCAAGCTCAGTTCCTGTTGCAAGTCTGTTTGGTTTTGGCCCACAGGGCTGTGCCTCACACAACAAGCCATTTACTGGAAGGATATGGAAAGAAAGAGGATGAGGAAAGGAAAATGTTGCTCTCTTATAGCATGAATAGTGAATGGGTTTGAATCACTAGGAGATCCCATCTTCCCATCCACTCTATCTCAAGTGTCATCTTATTCTAGGCTCTGGCAAACAACTAACTATGCAGGTAGAGCTTCGCTCCCCCAAAGGAAAACTGGTCACTTGCCATGGTACCTAAGGGAAATCTACACTGTGTGTGCTTCTCAGGGTTTTATAGGGAAAATGGAAAAGAACCAGAGGTGCAGGACAATAGTGATCTGCTACCCTTAGTTACTTGGCATGACATAGTCATCATCATAATAATGATCATAGCTGCCATACAATGGTTATTCTATTTAATCCTCCCAATGCAACATAAAGTAGAGATTACAGTTCCTATGTAAAAGGTGAGAGTCCTAAAGCTCAGAGAGGTTGAGGAGCTTGTCCCTAGCCCTTCAGATGGCCAGTAGTGGGCTAGGACTTGGACCTGGCACTCTTTAACTTAAGAGCACATGCTGTTGCCTTTATTCCTCACTGCTTCCTTGAGGAGCTTTGCCCTGCTTACTTGATGAGTGTCACAATGAGGTTTCTTTAATTTCTATACCTTATCTTTCCACCACCTTCAACCTTATTATATGCAATGAGACTTCACAAATGAATTCTTTAGAGTGTTGACCACCTGTTTGGCCTAAGAATGCTGGGGCTGATATAAATACAAGAAAATATAAATCTCCAAAATTGGATTTTGTGTGTGTGTGTATGTGTGTGTGTGTGAACTCAGGATAGTGCCTAACTCATGGTAAGTGTTCAGTGAATGTTCAAACCTATGAATATAAGATGTATACACAGGTATGCAATGCAGGTGCATATCTGGTGTGAATGAGTCTAGATAATAGGATGGGGGAGGAGAAAGGTGAAATACAGCAATAATTGCTTTTAGCATTGACGCTTTTCCCAACTAACTCATTTCATGAGCCAGTTATGCTGAATAGCTCCAGCTACTGGTCACTTGAAGGTTATACCCATATAGCATCAGAAGTTGTAATTGAAAGGGAATAATATAAAAAAAGAGAAGGATGCTCCCAGAAGGGTGAGGGGCAGACAAAAAGGCCTGGGCTGCCTTGGTTCCCAGCTTTGCCCTGCGACTCCTAGTCCAGCAGAGCTCTGCTTCTTGGTTGGTCTGTGGGAGGAGGAAGCCTGAAGCTGGGCCAGAAATCTGGCTGGTCAGAGACAGAACCACTCAAATGCTATGGGAAAGGGATTCTTAGAGGTCGCAGCCTGGGAAGTTTGTTTAGATGGACTTCATTATCAATGAGGGAAAGGTCTCCGGGGCTTGTCCATTCATCTTAGGACTGTGTCATTCATCTATGCTCTCATGTTTGTAGCTGAAGGATTAAAAATGCCATGTCTCAGCTTTCCACAGCATGTTGGGGTGATGGTTTTACCCCATGAGTACCATCTCCATGTTATTGCTGAAGACACTCAGACATTTGAAATCTGTAGCAAAAGTAGCAGGATGGCATCTGTCCATTTCCCATGCCTTTTCCAAATACAGTGTCCTAGGTGCCAGAACATCAGAATGTTATGGAAAGAGGCTCTGGACTCAGAGAGACTATTTGAATCCCAGATTTTTCCATTTATAAGCTGTATGACCTTAGTCAAATCTCTCAGCCTCTCTAAGCCTCAGTATCCATGTAAAACGTAAAATATAATGCCTATTTGCCAGGCTTGTGAGGATGAAATAACATAATGTATGCCAAAAATGCCTGGGCCTGTTTCTAGCAGGTGGTAAGAGCTGGTTTCTTTCCTGTCTTGACCCCCCTCACACTCATCCTTCCATTTTTATTTTTGCTATAGCTCATACTAGCACTTTAGAAAAAGCAGTATCTGCTTTTTATTTCTTCAGAAAACGCTGTGCAAATCTAGCATCTGTAGTGTCTAGATAATTATCCAGAGTCTTCATAATGATATTTATGAGAACTGTGCCAAGGCATGAGGCATTCTCATCCTATCCAAATACTCAAGGCAGCTCAGAAAAGGGGACAGACAGCCTAGGCCAGGTACATGCAGGCCAAGGAAGAGCAACAGCACTAACAGAAGCCAAGTAATGTCCCCACTAGCCAGAACCAAAGGGCCAGAGGTTCAAAGAATAGCACGGGTTTCCCAGACATCTGTTTCTCTTGGGAGTTCATAGCACTGATCCTTGCCTCAGGGATCTGAATGCCTAATTGCTGGAGGCGACTCAAAAGAAATTTAATCAATAGAGGCAGAAACAAATTATTAGACAAGCCTGCCCAAATAAGATGCCCCCCACTATAATTCTGTAATTGCCTGAGTTGGATTCCCATCAGACAAGATACCCAATGAGATGGTGGAAAGCTTTTTATATCTGGAGTGAATAGAGACCCAGTGTAGAAAATTAAGGAAGGCAAATACAACGCTCAAACTTTTAATGTAGCCCTAGAGTGAATTATTGTTTCTGTTCCGAAGTTGTGTGTTTCCCTCAATAAACCTGTAATATTTTTGTAATAGGAGGATGATAACAGTGTCTGGTGGAGCAGAGGTAATGGCAGAGAGGAGACACAGGATGTGTTCTGAGTTAGAGATGTATGTTTTATGATGTAGATCTGGAACTTCATGTTTGACATGTGACTGCCATAAAGCAATATAGCTATTTTCAATCCCCCCATACTCCCTGTCCCTGGGTGGCCAATAAGCTGTCTTGAAAGTGATTCCAAAAAAAAAAAAGTGTAAATATTTTTTCAGCAAAGCAGAATCCTTGAACAAGTGTATAAAACTCACAAAGTGACCCCTCTGAGCAAGACCCTCGTCTGAACATACAAGTAAGTATCTGTGTGAGGAACACAGCTTTGGAATCAGTGAGTCCACTGGGATCCCAAATCTTCCGGTTACAGAAAGTCCTCACTGAATGTCGTCAATAGGTTCTTGGAAACTGCGACTTTAAGCAAAATAACATATAACAAAATGAATTCTTTTTCTCATCAATGTATAACTAAAGGACTTTGAGCTAAACTGTGTCATTCAAGGACCTGCTGCATGTTGTTTTGCTTAAAGTCGCAGTTTCCAAGAATCTATTGACGACATTCAGTGAGGACTTACTGTAAAAACTGTGTGGCTTTGGACAAGGTTTTAGTCTCCTTGTGTTCTGATCCATAAAATACAGAAAATGATCCCTGCCTCATAGATTTTTGGAGGTTTAAATTAGATAATGTTTATATTAGATTCTTTGTTTTATTCAAAGAACTAGACCCATCACTTCTGAGCATCTTTCCCCAGGTCTCTGTCTCAACACTTCAAATCACTCTTCTGATAATACCCAGGGTTCATTCTTTGGCATTCTGCTGGCTCTTTTACAAGTATGAACTGGTTTCTTCCTGGGGCAGGCACTTCTCATGGTCTACTCAGGGCCATTCACTCCATGTTTCACTCTCTGATTTTGTAATACTGAACTAGGTCCCTCCCCTAATCCCAAGGCAACCTCGTTCCCCTTTGCCAGTAATTGGTTTAAGGGAAGGTAAGCGATCCAATTCCAACCAATCAGATGCAAGGAGAAAGCTGCTTGAAGCTTCTGTTAAGGATTTCTCTTCACTGAAAAGATGTGGCTTGCATTGCTACTTCCTTTTCCTTCCATGTTCAGTGTGGAAGTGATGCCTGAAATTGCAGCAGCTGTTTTGAGGCTATGAGGCAATAAGCGCAAGGATAAAAAGCTAGTTACCAAAGATGGAGAATCTGGGGTGTGGTGGGCAGAAAGAGCCTGAATTCTTGATGGTATGATAGATCCCTGAATGCTAGACTTCTTATTAGCTGAGATATGAGTGTCTTTATTGCTTAAATCACTCTTAATTGGGTTTTTTGTTCCTTGCAACTAAAAGCATTCCTATTTAATATTGCTTCTTTTTGAACCACATGCCTTTCTGCAATCTTCCTGATAGCCCAACTACTATCTTTATTTCTAGGATTCCTCCTAAGGCATTGCTGTAATCATGGTATTAACTGGACTTAATGCATGATTTTATCAAAGAATATTTGCATTTTACAAAGGATTTCTGGGACCAGAAAAATTTCCTGGAGACACAGGCATAAAACCATGATGGTGACATGACAGATCTTAGAATTAACTCTTTGCAAAGGGCCAGGGGCCTTGACTGCTGCCTCTTCCATCCCAGAATGTAGGTGACCAGCTGGTCTACCTATGCATGTTCCCCAGAGCCTTGCTCCTCAAAGTGTGGTCTCTCAGCAGTACTGGTATCACCAGGGAACTTTTAAAAATGGATAATCTCAGGTACCAGCCCAGATCCACTGAATCGGAACCTGCATTTTATCAAAGATCTCCAAGTGACTCAAGTGCACATTAAAATTTGAGAAACATGGCCTCAGAAGGCACAGAACTGCTAAAGTTAAAAAAAAAAAAAAAAAAAAGCTCAGTTTTCTAGTACCAGATGAATAGCTCGCAAAGCACAATAACACAAAAATTCTCATTGTCTTTTTATCTGGCTAAGGATATCTGGGGTAAACCAGGTTTGTTGAATAAATAAATATAACTCTTTCAGAGTCATCTGAACATGGAGACCAGAAGCACCAAGCACAATCACTTGTTTCAAGATTACATCTTATTTCTGGAAGAGATGTTAGTTATGCAGAAATTAGAAGACAGAACAAAGGTGGAAACAGTGGTGTGGTCTAAGGAAGGGCCCGCGGGAGATGGGCATGGACACACATTACAGGCCCTCAATTAGGTTCCCTTATGTAAGGGTCCAGTCACTTCCTCAAAGGCTCAGAATTTCACTATTGGCAGTGCCTGGTGGTCAGGCGGTAAGTTATCCATGCCAATAAAAATAAATATTAGTTTGCATGAGATCCAAGAATGTCAAAAATTAATTTACATAAAATATATAGTCATCACATGGACAGGAAAGCTCCCGTTGGCCTGTTCCAGAGCATTCTCTCCCTGTATAAACTTCATGAGAACCCAAGTAATAATCGGAAGGCATCCCACTGACTTATCAGGAGATATCCCTATCTTGGGGACCAGAACTCTTGGACGTTCCTATGAGAAGTTCATTCCTTTGCCCTCCTCCCCAAGGCAGACTTACATGGGAAGCAAAATTAAAATGAGAAGGACACTTTTGTGTGCATGGAATCAAGATAAGGAGATTTAGATGAATGGGTACTAATAGCATCAGGCTGAGATGGCCAAGCATAATCTCACCATCAGGATGGTCTTGATAAAGGAAGAAGCTGAAGACTAATAGCTAAGGCTTCCCATCCTTGAACAGTCTCAGCCAATCTTCATCCTCCCATTTTCCGGATTTCTGTGGTGATGATTCATGTTCTTTTTACATTTTCTGTGCTTTTAGTTAAGTTAAAATCGATTATGCTTCCTGGGCAACATGCTGTCTTTTTCAAGTGATTTGTATATCCCTCTTACAGCCTAATATGTATTGATCTTACCATGTAATGTGTTAAAGGCAATATCATTTCCCTAATTTCCAAGTTCTTAGTAGGCGTCTCATGGTCATCCTCAAGTACGAGTATAGTATAGCAACAGGGTATAGTCTTGGTTCTACTTATTGTCGTTAATGGATGCGGTGGGGATTAGCATCACAGTTCCCAACTTGGGATCATTCCCTCCCCATAGTGTTATAGACTATTATCATTTCCATGTGTTTCAGAATATGGAAAAGGCTGGGAATCCCTAGGGTAGTGGAGTGGCCCTGGAAATCAGGACACCACCAGGTATATGTGGGCAACCTTGGGCAGGTCATTGCATTCTTTAAAGTTCAGTGTCTGAGACAGGTGGACCAAAGCTTATGTTGAATCAACAAAGCTACAGTCATCTGGGCTTGAAATGAGCTGCTCCTTTGAGGGAGGGCAGCAGTGAGCCTGCAAGTGGGAGCTAAAGGATCTCAGGTGTGGGATTGCTGGGCTACAGATGCAGAGAACCATGTGGGTCATGGCATGGCCAGAAACCAGACCTTTCCCCTTCTCTCTTGGTGCTCTTATTTGCCAGACTTGGGTGGCTCTGAGAGGGGAGTGGCTGGCAGCAGTGTTTAAAGAGAGCAAGACAATGAGCTAATCATCCATTCACCTAAGGGAATCCCCAGGGAGGAACTTAACACATTCAGTCAGCAGGGAGCAGAGTAACTTACTGTTGCATCTCAACTTATAGCCAACAAGGTGATTGCTGACTTTCTCTAAGAAATTATAAAGATTCTCTGAGCTCTAGATTGTTTTTTTACTCTGCATCCCAATATTTCTTAAATATTAGGGGACATTTTACATATATTCTGTAAAGCTAATAACTTTTTCTATTACCAGGTAGAAATATTGCCCAATATTCATCTCAGACAGCTTTCTCTGGTAGAATATTCTGCCTCCTATTTATGGACATTTACCTATATTCCTGGTCATTAATTCTATAGAATTCTATAGTGAAATTTCTCTGTCTTTTCCTCTCTTGCTATCAGAAAACTTACTGGAAAGTTTTATTTTGATGTTACTGTATTAGTTTGCTAGGGCTGCCATAACAAAGTACCATACACTGGGTGACTGAAACAACAGGAATTTATTTTCTCATGATTGTGGAGGCTGAAAGTCTGAGATCAAGATGTAGGCAGGTTTGGTTTCTCCTGAGTTCTCTCTTCCTGGCTTGCGGATGGCCACTTTCTCCCTATGTCTTCACGTGCTCTTCTCTCTGTGTGTCTTCTAATTTCCTCTTGTTATAGGAATATTGGTTGTATTGTATTGGATTAAGGCCCTACCTAATTACCCTATTTTAACTAATAACTCTGCAAATACAGTCTCATTCTGTGGTACTGGGGATTGGGGCTTCAATATGTGAATTTTGAGGGGACACAATTTAGTCCATAATAGTCACCAACAGCACTGAGTTGAATCTGTGGCTGGCTCAGTCCTTCAGGGCAGAAAAGGATGTACCATGTCTTTGGTTTTAATTATATTAATAGCTCACAGGATTTTAGAACAGAATAGGCCCTTAGAAAGGTCATCGCATGCTGTCAATTGACAGATTAAAAAACTGAAGCCTAAAGATGTTATGTGGCATCCCTAAATGTATACAACTGGTATCATCTGTGGGACATAATGATGATGAGAGAGTGGAGCATCTGGTCAGAACTTCCTTAGAAACAAATTACTCTTCTTACATATTCTTGAGTGTAAAATCAGGATAAAAACATGACTATCTTCTTTGTGGCCAGGAAATATACACATGGAAGAAAGCCTATTATAGTCCTGCAAATTAGTCATTTGTCTCTGGTGACTTCTCTCCTTGAATCCTGGAGCTCCCATCTGGAATATTCCCAGGCTGCATCTCCAGTAGTGATATGGAATCTATTGAGATGTCCTCTCCCTGCTCCAGGGCCAGCAGCAGCTTCCTGATCCTGGCTTCCTGGTCCCAGTGTGGCCTGGTCCCAATGTGGCCACCTCCTGATACCTACAAAGTTGGTGACAAAATCATGGATGCTGAATCCAGCTGCCACAATTGCTCTGACACATCTCCATGACCTGCTTGTCAGCAGAAATAGCAGCAGAGAGATAGCTACTGCCTTACCACTGTGATCCAGACCTTGCCCAAGCGCATCCAGTGGTGGAAATTAGTTGGTATCTAGAACCCTAGATAAAAGCAAGTAAGTGAAATGCAGATTTTTAGCTTTTCAAGACTGTGGAGTCCATAGAGGTGTACTGAATGGAGAGTGTCAATCAACCACATCCAGCATTCTTATGCCTTGGGTTTCCTGGATTTTAACCAGTAAAATAGGATGAATCAGGTGAAGACGGCTGGAAACACTGAACAGAGAGGGCTGTCAGGTTTCTTCAGTATGGAGTGGAATTCAGGCCCGCTAGAGACCATTTTTTAAAAAATGCTAAATGGACCAATTTTTCCAACACATATGCTTTCTGCAACTAGAGTCAGCATGTAATATATCAACAAACAAATAAAAAATGAGGACAGCCCTTCTCAAAACTTGTCTGGGAATAAAAAGTGTTTGTGTCAGGGACTGACATCCCTCCCCCAACAGCCATTCTCTTCTCCTTCCTTTTAATGATAGAAACTCTCAGAGTTCAAGATGGACACACGGCCATCCAGCTAGCACAGTGGTTGGCAAATGTTGGCCTGCAGGCCAAATCTGGTTCACTGCCTCTTTTTGTACATACAGTTTTATTAGAATTCAGTCATGCTCATTTATTTATATTTTGTCTATGGCTGCTTTTACACTTTAACAGCAGAGCTGAGTAACTGTGATAGACACCATGCAGCCTTCAAAGCTGAAAATATTTATTATCTGGTCCTTTACAGAAAAAGTTTGCTGACTCCTGAGCTAAAGACTACAGCGTCTAGCCTCTCTTGCAGCTATGTGAGATAGGATTAGCTTTGGTCTAAGAAGATATGAGTGAAGCAGTATATATCACTTTTATTTCCTGCCTGTAAAATATTAGATGTGTATCTTCTTTCCCTCTTCCTTCTTCTATAGGCTTAGAAAACTTTTAAGGTAAAGGGCCATAGAGTAAATATTTTAGAATTTATGGGCCAGAGTCTCTGTTGCAACTATTCAACCCTGCCCTTGGAGCACAAAAGCAGCCATAGTAAATACATAAACAAGTAATCATGGCTGTGTTCCAATAAGACATTATTTCTAAGAGCAGGTAGCAGGATAGATTTGACCTGCAGACTGTAGTCTGCTGACTTTTCCTCTAAGAGGTGAGTCAGTAACACAAGGAAGGCACTTGGTTTTCTGAATGACCACATGGGAAAAAACTGCCTGCCAACCTGGACAGTTTACCTCAAAATGGGTTGAAGAGAAAAACAAATGTCTGACTTATTTAAGCCATTGTATATTTGGGTCTCTTTATTACTACAGCTTAGCCTTATATGGTGCTTCTTGGACTTGTGAATGATACCCAAACTAGAGAGATATTTTCTAATATTTGTTCAACATCTTGCTTCTAATATTTGCAAGTAAACGTTAGCTGAGAACCTTCTGTGGGTCAGTCCCTGTGCAAAGCATGGCAGGGGATAAACAGATGACAAAGACATATTCCCTCCCCTCACAAAAGACAACCCATGTGTTAGGACTCACTGGTGGGTTAGAATCAGTTGTGAAGTTAGTCACTAGCAATTTATAACTTCAGGTTTTGAAATTTATGAATGATGTGCTGTGTCAAGGGTCCCCCAAACCACCCTCTGGCTCAATGCTTTGCTAGAAGGACTCATGAGTCTCAGAAATTGCTATACTCATAGTTGTGTTTTATTAGAGTGGAGGGATACAGATTAAAACCAGCAAAGGGAAAGGCTCACGGGACAAAGCCCAGGAGAAACCAGGTACAACCGTTGAGATATTCCTCCCAGTGGTGTCAGGTGGGGACCATTTCATCTCCCAGCAATAACATGTGAAAACACCCATGAAGTGTTGCCAACCAGGGAAACTCACCCAGCCTTGGTGTCTAGGGTTTTTACAGGGGAACAGTTACACAGGCATTCAGCACCCATGTGACTGACCTCAGCTACCCAGTCTCTGGCTCCCCAGAGAAAAAACAGGCATTGACCATGAATCACATTGTCAGCATAAACTTATCTGGTTGTACTGGTACAGCACGGCCCAAGGCCTCAGGCATACTAAACACTCTTATCATGCAGATTATTACAAGAGCTCAGAGGGTATTTCCCAGGCCAAGGACTGGTCCTGAAGATAGGCCTTTTTTTTGGAATGTGAAGGATTTGAGCAACCTAGGACTTCTGAGTTAACCCTTTCCTGTGCATCTGCCTTTTGAGGTAAATAGGAATAGATTCAGTGATCTCCCTCTTGCCTTTTGATATGCTTTCTCGCTTGGGATAGAAAAGGATTAAGTTATAGAATTTATGCTGGACCCTGACACAAGAATGGGTAGAGTATGTGACTGTCATCCTTCATGAGGGTGAAAAAGGTTGATGACTACCCACCTAACAGAGGAAATAAAATAAGAGTACATAAAACACAATGAAAGACAAGGAAAGGTATTACATAGGCTCAAGGGAAGCATGCTCGCCAACTGTTGGAGAGATTAGGAAAAATTTCAGGAAAGAGGTGGCTTGGAGATGGGCCTTGGACCTCAGGAAGGTCGTGACAGAAAGAGGTCAGTGGCACAACAGGGATATTTGGAGAAGGATAAAAGAATGATTTGCAGGCCAGGCACGGTGGCTCACGCCTGTAATCCTAGCACTCTGGGAGGCCAAGGCTGGTGGATTATTTGAGCTCAGGAGTTCAAGACCAGCCTGAGCAACAGTGAGACCCTGTCTCCACTAAAAAAAAAAAAAAAAAAATAGAAAGAAATTATCTGGATAACTAAAAATATATAGAAAAAATTAGCTGGGCATGGTGGCGCGTACCTGTAGTCCCAGCTACTCGGGAGGCTGAGGCAGGAGGATTGCTTGAGCCCAGGAGTTTGAGGTTGCTGTGAGCTAGGATGACGCCACAGCACTCACTATAGCCAGGGCAACAGTGTGAGACTCTGTCTCAAAAAAAAAAAAAGAATGATTTGAAGGCACTGAGGCACAAAAGTGGGTGTGTTACAGGGGACACATCCACGGAGTAGTCAGTCCCATTTGGCTCTGGTGGGAAATGAGATTAGGAAAGTAGGTGGGCGTCATATTGTGAAGGCCTTTAGATACTGGGCTTGAGATTGTCTGCTGAAATCAGCATGTGATGGAGCACCATCTTTAAAAGCTTTTGTGCAGTGGAATGATACGTTCAGATCTGTGGTGAAGGGAAATTTTTCTGCAAGAATTTGATGAATTGAACAGTGTTTGAAGTAGGACCACCGGTAAATGAAGCTATTATGAGACAAAAAAAAAAAAATAGAGCCTGAGTTATGGTTGTGGATATGGACAGAAGAGACTTACCAGAAGCAATTCAGACACAGAATCCATAGGACTTAACTCTAAGAATTTGGTAAATAGAGGCCTGTCAGAGAGAGGCATGGAAAAGAGGCTGGGAACCACACGTGTTCCATGGGTTAGAGGACAGGTGATTGGGATGATTTGTGGTGTTACTGTAGGAAATAGGGAAAAGGGAAAAGAAGCACTAGAGCTTATTGGATGAGGGGTTGGGGGTGGGGTGGATCAGAGGTAATCCATTAGATTTGGAAATGACGAGTGTTGAGATATCAATATAATGTCCAAATGATGTCTATGAGGGCATTCAAAAAATGAGTGTGGATGGAAAGAAAACTCAACAGAAATCATGCAGGATGGAGGGGATGGTTGAAATCATACCTAATGGGTACAATGTACACTATCTGGGTGATAGGCACACTTGTAACTTTGACTCAAACAGTACAAAAGCAATTCATGTAACCAAAACATTTGTACCCCATAATATTCTGAAATTTAAAAAAGTCTGTAGTTTGGAAGAGGGTCATAAGTTTGAGAGTCCTTGGCACTGAGGTTCTATAGAAATAAATGACATTTTAGCTGGGCACGGTGGCTCACGCCTGTAATCCTAGCACTCTGGGAGGCCAAGATGGGAGGATAGCTTGAGCTCAGGAGTTCAAGACAAGCCTGAGCAAAAGCAAGACCCCGTCTCTACTAAAAATAAAAAAAATAAGCCAGGAGTGGTGGTGCATGCCTATAGTCCCAGCTACTTGGGAGGCTGAGGTAGGAGGACCACTGGCTTGAGCCCAGGAATTTGAGGTTACTGTAAGCTAGGCTGACGCCATGGCATTCTAGCCCGGGAAACAGAGTGAGACTATTTCTCAAAAAAAAAAAAAAAAAAGAAAGAAAGAAAGAAATGATGTTTTCAAGAATGAGAATGTAGAAGTAGAAGAGAGGCCAACCAGGAAGAAGTTTGGGGATGCCAATATTTAAGTGACAGGCAAGGAAGAGGCATCAGAGAAAGTCAGAGAAGCAAAGGAGGATCAGGTTGGATGTCAACGGGGGAAAGGGAATCCGCCAGCATGACATGTCCTTGGAGGTACAGCAGGACACACTGAAGAGAGGCTGTTGAGCCTGGTTGGCAGCAGAGAAACACAATACTTGATGACCTTGAAGGGGAAACTGGCCACATTTCAGGGATTAGGAAATACGTGAGTACCAGGAAAGTAGAGGAGAAACTCTCTGTCCTATGCCTGGGCAGATGCAGGAACTTCTGTGGATCGGGGTGATTGGGTGGGGGTGGCATGGATAGGACACAGGTATAGACAACCAAAGGCAAAATGCTAACTAAGCAGGCACTCCAAGGTTTTGAAGCAAGCTTAGAGAAGCAACTCCCCTGATGGCCACAGATGATAAATCTTTCTTTCAGATGGAGCTGGAAAGCTGGCCTTTGATAAAGCCTTTAAATGCTAGTGACACTATGAACACCCCCCAGAGACCACAGAGAAAATGATCCCACAATCAATTATTATCTGGCACTCTTCACTCATCATGGAATTTGGCGGGCCCTTGGGTGCTGTGTTCCAGCTCAGGATCTCCACTCTTCAGATTAAAGAGTTGTTATAACTCTCTGTTTATTTTAGAAAAGATTAATGGTTACTCTCGTCATTTCTCAGGGACAGACTTTAGTCTGTCTAGAGTGAGTCATTAAATATATCGGCTCAACCACTCTGGCTGCAAGATTACAGATATAAAATTGTCCAATTCTGACAAAAAACAGCCATAGCCCTTCTTCTTATTTTCAGTCCACAATCATATGTGGATAGAGACAGATAGGGAATGTGACTGGTGAGCGTTCCACGATAGTCAGAGAGATAAAAGCCCTCCACTCTAATCTGTAATCTTCCCAAAAGCCTCCAATCGTCACTGTCACCAAGATGTCGCTCAATTAATTCATGTCAAGTCGATTTAACTCTATTCAACCAACTCTCACAAGCTACTCCCAAAAATAATGTGGAAAATGAAAGCTGAACGATAAGGAGTATTTACTCTCAAGATGTTTACAGTCTACCACTGGGAAGTTAAGACCCACTAAGAACTAAGGCTGATTGTGATAAGTGGTATGGTAGAGGTGTTTGAAGACAGAGAGCATAGAAAGGTGAGCTCAGTCCTCAGGCAAGACTTTCTGGAGGAGGCAGTGTTGAATGGTGTGTGTACGTGCTGGTGTGCACGTACGTGTGCACACACGAGTTTGTAGGGGTTAACTAGAGGGAAAGTGAAGCATTCCAGAAACACACACTTTGGTAAGTAAACACATGGAAGCAGAGAACTGCAATTTATGGGTAATGTGTGGGGGTTTTAGGTCCAGATGTTCACATATTTTGATGTGTTAGATCCACCTAGACAACTTGTGAAAAATTCATCAGCCCAGGCCTTGCCCCTGGATTTTACAAGCTGGGCTGCTGGGACTCGGAGATGTTAACGATTAGCCAGGGTCATACTACTCATTAATTACCAGTAGAACCAGTGGGAGGACCTGTTCTCAGGAAAGGACAAGTTGTTTGGGTTCTTTTTTGTTTGCTTGGTTTTTAAGAGAGCTGGGGTATAAGATGTGTGAAAGGAGTTATAAAAGAGAAGACTAGAAAAGTAGGTTGGACCCACATTATAGATAGATGGGAGGAAAGGCTAAGGAAACTGGAATTTTTCTACCTGCAGAGAGAGTCACTGAAAGTTTTAGAGAAGAAGTGACATTGTCAAAGTAATCAGAAATGTGATCTAAGAACAAAAACTTATGGATTCAGGCTGTTGACAGGAAATAAAATTAAAACTGCCTTATCGGTTCCATATCTTCCCAGCCAGCTAGGCACCCCCACCCTCATCTGAAGCATAATCCGCCATAAGCCACAGAGGTAGGTTTTTTCCCCCTTACATAGGTGGTAAGATATCTTGGAGAACCCTCACTTCATCATCTTCCGAACAGTTTATTAAATCCCCAGGATGCAGAGTTGTGAGATGAGTGCACATGCTCATCTGACTTCTGGCCCAAGGACAATGTGTGCTAATCTTCCCCACCCTACCTCATGGGGTCCACCTCTACAGCAGGAGCAGCAGCCCTAAGTCTCTCCCTGAGGGTAAAGGGAGAGTGCACATCAGTGACCACGTGCTTTGCCATGGCCAGAAGAGCAAATCAGGGGTCTGGTCTGCAGATGATTGGCCTGATGGTGAACCAGAGAATGGGGAGAACCGTCTTGCTCCAGGAGGTCTGCAGGTCTGAAAGCCTGGGCCCTATTTGGGGCTACTTTGCTTATTGAAATCTGACGGGGCTGCTAGGAAAGATATTTGAAACCTGTTTTTAGCCCAGTAGTTATTTACAGCAGATGATGCTGGCCTTGGGAACACAACTACTGTGGCCTGAGTAGCAGCACAATGCACACTAGATCACCTGCCTCCTCATACTGCTTGCCTTCACCATGTGGAAAACTCCCCCAGCTTTTATCCCATAATTTATCTTTTTTCTTTTTGTCTTCTGGAGGGTAAAATATAATTTTGGCTGAAAGATTAAACAAAGACACCCTAAATGGAAGCATTCCTTATAGGAGGAAGCTCAAGATTGTAATTAAACGGTAGCATCATCAGATGTCAGAGAAACTATCACCTTGGAACAAAGACTGGACTAAAATATCCAATTATCTACACCATGTATAAATTCATCTGCACTTTGAGTAAAAGGCAGAAGGTCAGAGATAACATACCTTTCATTTATACTGTGTTCGTGTGTGGTGTTTCTATTGATAATTTGGTAGTTCTGAATTATGCAGAATTTCTCCACATTGTTGGCCACCCAGCATGCCTGGTATCTCCCCTTAAGTGCTGGCAGCACTCCTCAGCCACTGTGTAATAAAACTAAACATGTCTTGAGAAACACTGCTCTCATGTTTCAGAGTACATGTGCATACATTATTTCCTTTAATCAGCATGAAGATTCAAAATATTTGTAACATCTTCACTCTTCAGATGATGAAGTGAGACTCAAAATGGATTGCTGGCTTTTTCACAGGCTTAGTGAAGGGTGCTGCCAGGTATCCAGTTCCAATAACTGACTCCTAATTCAGCTCTTTCTCTAAACTATGGATATTGTCTTTTAATGGAGGCAGAGACTTGTATTTGATTTTATCAACTAATAAATACATGTAACTGATTTTTGTTGTTATTTATATTCTAGCTACTTTCTAAGGAACATTGATTTTGTTAAACAGAGGACTGCTGATGTCCTTGATGGAAGCTTAGAGATAAGAACTAAGGAAAATTGGGCTAATTTGCCTGATAGGTCATGGAGCTCCCAGGGACAATAAAGAAAAGAGGAGGAGAACAGAGAGAGCCAAGAGGACCTTGGGAAACTTTGAACTGTATGGCATGACCCCTTCAGGGCCATGTACTACTCATGAAATACTCAGGGAGTGAATTGCTTTGTGAAAGGACTGAGTATTACTCCTGGTTGAGAGGCTAATGCAGATACAGTACATATGGACCAGGAGCCAGAGGCAGGAGGGACCACAGCATGTAAGCGCCCTGAGAGCCAGCAGGAATCAAGGGCAGGGTCTGGGATGTTCACAGGTATGGAATTGGTAGACTCACTCAGACATCTGAAACTATGGAAGTGCTAGCTCTTACCTAGGTCACATGCAATTCAAATAAGGCTGAAACACTGCTGGGATCTATAATATTTTCCAGGAATAGTAACAAGGAGAACCAATTTATGTCAGTGATAACCCAGCTTGAAACATCTGAAGTGACTGAAGATTTACTTCTCAACCTGATTAGGACCATGAGAGGAATTCTCTGAATAGAGTTAAAATTGGTGAGTGAGGGGCAAGATGTAGACCAGAAATAAACACCTTGAAGCCATATTCAGCTAGTGGCCCCAGAACTGTCGCTTTCATAAGTTGGAGAGGATTATGGATGGTCATTCTGTGTAATAAACATAGAATGGGTATGTAACTCCAGATTTCATTAAAATGACAGAAAATGACCAAATCCATATATGGAATCAGGACTAAATCTTTAGCATAATTATTATCTAGTTATGATCACTATACACTGGGATTCTTATGTAAACATTTGCTCACAGTGTGAAGTTCGTGAAACATGGCTTGGATTCCTTTGGACACACCAACCTGTTCATGTTTCAAGCTGGTATGCTCTGGTTTGCTGCTTTGGAAAATCTTCTTTATCTTTGCTTGTGCACTCATCTTTATGTGAGAAACAGGAGATGGTGTCCCCTGGGTGCCTGCACAGCCCTGTAGTTTATAACCTCACTGAGACCCATGTCTGAGTGCTGCCCCCTAGAGGTTCTCTGCTACATTGCCTACAGCCATAGGCAAAATGCTCACCCACTCCAGGCCAATGGCATCCCTCAAGGCTCCCAGTGTCCCAAACAGTTCTGAGAGAAGAGTAAAAGAACAACCATTAATGATGCCAAATCTTGTGTTGCCTTCTACTCTGATGCTTCCACAGGCGGTCTCTCAATTTCTCCTCACAGTCCCAATTATCTTGTCTAACCCCTTGCTCCAAGGTAGGCTTTGGCCTGCCATATCCCAAACACAGTTAGTCAGTGCTTGACTCTCATTCACATAATAATAATAAATCAGGAGGGCATTGTGGTCTTTGAAAATGAATTTGATAAGCATTAAATCTCAGGAGAAATCCTGCAGGCATGAATCTGGGTCCTCTACCCCATGCCTGGGCAGAGCTTGCCTGTCAAAGCCAGCACAGAAGGAGGGAGCGCTCTACCCAGCTTTTACTCTTCCATCACAGTTCAGGGTTTCTGCTGCAACCAGTTTAGAATCCAATGCTTTACAAGAAAATGCCAGAGCACAGCTACTGCTTAAGAAGGCAACTCTCAGAGTTCCAGAATTTAAAAGAGTCCAGAAAATATCCTAGAAGTCAGAATAAATAGGGTGTTTAGGGATTAAGTAAGGCCCACCAAACAGTTCATTAATTAAGGGATATTTACAGAATGCAGAGTCCCTAAATTCCAAGAAAAACATCACAACCTTAAGCTAAATCCTCTATGTTTGCAAGTAATTCTTTTCCTAACTTTCGAAACATGAATTTGAAATATGCATGGCATGGCAATCCATCCAAGCCAATCCTTTTGGTGTATATAAAGTTTTTTGGTGAATATAAAGTTTTTTTGGAAACATCAATAACCTCCAACCACCACAAATGGGGGAGTG
This sequence comes from Avahi laniger, assembly GCA_963575035.1. NCBI lineage: Eukaryota > Metazoa > Chordata > Mammalia > Primates > Indriidae > Avahi > Avahi laniger. Next base: position 65,434 of record CAUYSK010026962.1, on the reverse strand, counting down.
TGTGGGGAGCCTATACGTTCCTTTCTCCTCAACCTGCCTACCAGGAGTCATATTATAGTGAAAAGAAGTTTTATGAAATATTCTGACAATACTTAGACATGTATTCACAAGATGTCTCAAAATAGTCTTAAGCCTGGTGTGTAGCTGTGGAAGTCCCACTCTTTATCCTTGGACCCTCTTTTACCTGTGAGCCTTCTGTTTAGCATTTCCCATAAATGGCTTAACTGAATTTAAGGCAAGCATATTCTGAGAGCAGGTGTGACTAACTTTGTACTGGGTCAGGTACAGGGTGCTCTGTGAAGCAGAGGAACGTAGAACCAACCTGGAGGTCTAGACTGTAGGCTTCCACCATTTGTATTCAGAAAGCTGGGCTTGCCAGATGCTTATCCTTTCTTCAAGTAAGGGCAGTGGTTCCCATGTAACACTACTAACTAACCATCTGTTTTGAAAAATACTCATTTTGCCAATTAGAGACTATTTTTAACATCCCTTATTAATCAATAAGTCTCCTGGTATAAGTTCAGTTAATCATATCTAAATGCTAAGTGACCATCTTAGAAGAGGTTGACTCTGGCCAGGGTACTTCATCTGCTAGTTAAATACTTCTGGAGAATAGATCCCTAAAATACAGTATTTTAAATGCTAGCTACTTGCTCTTAGAGGCTATATTACAGTTAACTTGCATATACAACCACATCACAATGTCTCTATTGAAGGATTTTAAAACAAAATACCACACAGGCGATATAACACATGGGAACAGTGAAAAGCAACAAAGCGAGACAGAGTTGGAAGCAAGAGAAACAGTCTTGATGAGCTGACTTCTGCTTTGTCTTCAGGAGAGTGATTGTTGCCTCTGTAGATGCTGAGGCACACGCAAGGGCAGGTTCTCTTTGCTGGAGATGGATTTATTTTACAAGAAATAAAGTTGGATTGGGCTCTTTCTAAAATTTTTTATTTCGAGGCCTAGAATTTCACTGGCCCAGATATGCCTAGAATAAATCAGACAACTATATTCAGAGCTTTTTGGATCTTTGAAAAAGAATTTAAGGCAAGAGTCACAGAAATGAATCTGTTCTTCTATCCAAAGCTGCATCTCCACTCTCCTCTACTGCTGCTGAAAGGTAATAGAAACTCTAGTAGTGAAACATCAGAAGGCGAAAAAGCATATTTTAAATATGTTATCAAAATTCTACTGAGCAACAGAAAAATGGCAAACCAGAACTGGTGAATCCCTGCTGAAAGACAAATCTTTACCACTATTTTAGACATTCTCCATAACCTGCAAAGTTATACTTCTTGCTGCCTCAGATCCTTTATGGAACAATATGGAATATAACTAAACACACACACACACACACACACACATACACATACAAAGCTGTAACTTTCATTGACACTTTATTTAATACAAGGTTTAAAATTAAAATTAGACAGCTGAAATCTTGAAATAATTTCACACTAAACCTTGATTGTTTTTGAAATGATGTCGCCCAGTAAACACCAAGTAACCTAAATTTTGAGATTAAATTTCTTCTGTGGAACACAATTCAGTCAGTATTTCCCATTTTGAGTCCTTTTTGTATTCAGGTAGGGTGGAAATACATATAATAATAGCAAAAAAATAATATAATAATAAATAAATAAATAAATAAATGCCTATTGCAGCACTTAGTTTTGCTAAGCTTTCTCTCTGCAACTTTGATCTTCCAGATGTTGCATGACTTCTGAAAAACAGCAGAAATAAATCAAGATGAAATGTAAAAGGTAGCAAAGGCAAGAATGGTGATTGTGTTTTCGTTTCACTGAGCTAAGATGTAAGCAAGCTCTGGTATTAACCTACCTGGTGTTATAATCATTTTCAAGGATCAGACTTTTTAAAGAAATAAAACCCTAGGGCCAGAGAGGCAAGATGTGCACAGATTTGTGCTGGGCCAACACAGGTCTGCATGAAGTAGACTATGTTACCTGCATGATATGGTGGGAGGGTACGAGGAAACCACTCTGTCCTCAGAATGGAACCCTCACTACCCTGTCACGGTTGCAAGAGCTTCTACCATTAAAAATTTTATTTGTTACATTTCATGTAGTAATTTTCTAACTCCCTTAAGTCTCAACACACTCTCTTTTAATAAAATTTTATCCAGCGGTCTAATAAATAAAACAGATAAAAGCAGACATGCTGAAATAGGCACGTGTCAGCTGGACTCTCCCTCTGAGGCACAACTGCAAACTGCCAGGCCCCACTGAAGCTCATTTTTAAAACCACTGGGTTAAGACAGAGCTTCCCAGTCAATGTGCACAAAAGTTTATAGAAATTGGGAGATTCCTGTCCCTTCAGCCCTCAGTGGTGGGGGCGGTGGAGGAGCTGAGCCTCCTGCAGCCCGTTGTCGCTCACTTTGATTTGTCACAGTGTGTGGTAACATGATTACCATTTTCTATGTGTGCCAGACATGAAAAAGGTTGGGGAGCACTGGGTTAGGGCATGATCCTCTGATAGAGGCTATAACCCTCAATTATTACTAGCTATTGAGACATTTTTCAAAAGAAGAGATACAAATGTCCAACAAACATATGGAAAAAATGCTCAGCATCACTAATCATCAGGAAAATGCAAATTAAAACCACAATGAGATACCACCTTACCCCTGTCAGAATCACATTAAAAAGTCAAAAACAACAGATACTGGTTTGAATGCAGAGAAAAAGGAACACTTATACACTGTTGATGGGACTGCAAATTAGTACAACCTCTATGGTAAATGGTATGGAGATTTCTCAAAGAACTAAAAGTAGACCGACCATTTGATCCAGCAATTGCATTGCTTGGTGGGAATTTTCTTTCCCAAAGGAAAAGAAATCATTTTACAAAAAGGACATCTGCACCTGAATTTTTATAGCAGCACAATTCACAATTGCAAAGATATGGAATCAACCTAAGTGCCCATCAATTCATGAGTGGATGAAGAAAATGTGGTATGTATATATATGTACACACACACACACACCAAGGAGTACTACTCAGCCATAAAAAGGAATGAAATAATGTCTTTTGTAGCAACTTGGATGGAGCTGGAGTCCATTATCTTAAGTATCTTAGGAATGGAAAAATAAATATCACATGTTCTTACTGATAAGTAAGTAGGGGTTAATGATGGGTACACAAAGTGACAAAGAGACATAAAGGACACTGGAAACTAGGAAAGGGGGAAGATGGAATAAAAAATTTACCTATTGGGTACAACAAACACAGGTGATAGGCACACTAAAAGCCCTGATCTCAACATTATACAGTGTACCCATGTAACAAAAACATTTGTACCCCCTTAATAGTTTGAAACAAAAAATACAAAATAAAACAATTAATCCAGGAAACTAATATTAAAATAAATAAATTTTCAAAATTTATTTAAAAATAAAGCTAAAATTTTAAATGCTTTAAAATAGGACTAAATCCTAGTCCTTTTCTAGTTTATATTAACTATCAACTTTTTAAAAGAACGAGATATAACCTATCTACTACAGATTACATTAACGTAAGATCCTCCTTTTTACTGACGACATATTTAGATAAATGAGTAAAGAAAGACAACGAAAAGCCAGTGGTTAGTTATGTTACAAAGAGAAAATTAGATTAACTATGCAAAATTTAAATTATGATTTCAGTAGACACTATCTCGAATACAAACAGATCACAGGCAAGTATTTTAGCAAAAAGACAGCTAATTTAGTACTCAGAGGTACATTTTATAGTGCTTTCCTCTTGGAGGACTCATACAAATAGAGATTTTTTGAAAATTACATGTTCAATAGGGACTAACTATATAAGAGCTTTTATGGACATATAGGTGCCTATTCTGAAAATGTTCTAAGAAAAGATTCTACATTCTTTTTTGAGAAAAAGATTGGCTCTGCTCCATAAGTACTCATGTAACACTTATCTACCCTGCAAAGGTAAGATGATTTTTGGAGGGGAGGAGGTCTAAAGATTCAACTCATGTTCTTAATTTTCACAAGTGATGTCAGTTTTTCTGCTTAGTCACCAGATGGCCAAAGTGTGTGAGCCTTAGCATTACATGAGCACCTCAGATATTAATATTTACCAGAGTATGTAATATTCCCTAAAGCGTCAACCCAACAGTGTCAGGTACTAGTTTCCCTGACATTCCAGTGCATGGCCTCATTTAAGTACTTCTCAAACTCCATGGCACTGATTTGTCTGCGTAGCTATCTCCCCACCACTGAACAGATTTTTCTTAACCTCTAAGTTCTCATACTTAGCAAGGTCAGATACTTAGTATGTGGTAAATAAGCAAGTGAATAAGTATCATTCAATATCTTATGAAAAACAAAGCTGAGACAAGCAATATTTAACAAAAAACAAAAAAAGAAACCAAGTCAACTAATCATTCCTCTGATACCTCTAATTTCAGTCAAATATTACATTAGATCACTACTAAGCAATATATTTTACCTGTATTAACTAGTTTGTCTTCAGAAATGCCTCTACTGAGTTATGATTTAACATTATGCCATTGACTGACCAGGAAACAATAGAACAGATCACCATTTGAAGAATATTATTAATGTTGACAAATCATGGCTACAGATATTATCCTTTTGTAAGAGATGGATCTAGAATATTAGTTAAAATTTGCCTAAGTTTGTTAGTCTTATCTTCTGGCTCCTCATAGTGTTTAGCAATACAACCCTCAAAATAAAGCCTATCTGATTGCCTTGGTTGTGGGTAGAGAGGGCAACTCAACTTTGGAGACAGTGCACCCCACTCTGCAGCCTGTCCTGTGGGGGCTAATGGATATGGTGGAAGTTTGTTAAAAAGTAAAAAAAAAAGAAAGTAACACCAAGAGGCCATTCAGGCCTAAGCAATACTCATAAGAAACTTATAGAAATGAACACCCACTATTTGGTACAGTGGGTCCAGGACACAATCCTTATGATAAATATATATACAGGCAAGAGTACATTTTGAGAAACTGAAAATAAACGCAGCTGCCAATTAGACCATGATGTTCATAACAGAATGTAAACAATTTTCTAATAGGATGTAGCCAAGCCATAGCATAGCTGCACAAATAACTGACGATTCTTCCTTTTGCATGATTCTTAACAATGAATTTTGGGTCCTGCTTTTTTCCTCCACACTCCTGAACAAAGATTACTGAAGTATTTATTTGCTAAACTGTCCCTTGCTTCCTGACAGTAAGCAAATCTACAGCCAGTTCTCACTTCCTAATCTCTCTTTAGAGTCACGTAGCACAAGCCTAAACCCTACATAAAAAGCTCCTCCCAACTCCTCCTTGTTGAGATGCTCCGAAGTTTCCTGTGGGTTGATCTTCAACAAGCTAAACAAACTTAACTTTGATTTGAAGTATATTCTGGTAGTTTTTGGATAGTGGGTTTCAACAACTTAAATTGAAAGTCTTATGAAAAATCTTCCCATATTTAAAAATCCCAAAGGAAGGAGGGTTTCTAGTCCCACTTTTTAATCCACTCAAAACTATCATTAGTAAAAATTATCATTCTGATGCATATTAAAAATAAAATACACAAGTAGGTTCACTGGTTTTTAAGAATAAGCAGACATAAATGAATAGAAACAGTTCTCTGCCAGAACCATGAGTGAAAAAGTTTAATACCAACTGTGGTTAAAAAGAAATGGGCAGAAATAAAAAAGTCATCTTTTAATGTAGTTTTGATCAAAGAAGTATGATTTGATTTGCAATACTTAAAATTAACTATCATTAATTGGTTTAGAAAGGTGAAGGACTTTTCCAAGGTCATACAGCAAATAAATGCAGAAGCCAAGACTCAAACAGAGACCACTTGCCAATCTGATACTAGAGTCTGTGTTGTCAACTACATGCCAAACTATCAAATACATGTGTACCCTTAAAAAAATTTGTTCTCCAATACTGGAGATGCAACTGTAAACAATACAATGATGTGTTTGATATCTATTTACACAGCTTTAATCAACTGTTAAAAGAAAATTAGCGTACAACTGAGTTTTAATTAAATACTCTTAAATATCCAATTATGCAATCAAGCTCAATATAAACAGTACTGATTTAGAGATTTTTTTTTCTTTCTTTTCCTGCTCACAGCAAGAGATCTAATCAAGAAAATATATTCAAATGCATTAATTTGAAGACAGACCCTGGATACTTACAATATGAAAAGGAATAATTTATAACATTCAAAATACAAAATATAAACAAGATGGATACTGCTGCTTATATACCTGAAAAAAACACATTTGTGAATGCTTACTTTTATATGTTGTGACCTATTTATTTACCTTTAATTATTAAGAATTCAGGATGAGTATAACACATATTCTCCTTTTAATAGGAAGACTCTAGCCAAATACTAAAAAGCCCCCCAAAATCTAGGTTTTAATTACTTTTCACATTATAAAAACATAGCCTAGGGATTTAGTGTAAGATTAACACTGATGTTCAAACAAATGCTTGTGAAATCTGTTGACTAAATTGCCTTAACCTTTTATTCTCTAGGACCAGGCAGATGCTCATCACTTCTTGCAGAGCTGATAAATAGTTTTACTTATATGATCATACGGTTAAAGGTCCTTTCTCTGGGCATGAGCTGGCCTAGAGATCAGTGTCTAACCATGGGAAACTGGGACAAATTGCTCCTATTCCTTTTTTCCAGAACATTTACAATTCTGAGGCTGGATCCAGGCTTCCAGAGTCCCCAACAGGTGGCCTGGAGGAAGATTTTGGAAATCCATTCAAGTGTTAACTATAGATTTTTGCTGTTTGGCACCAGAAAATGCTAGACCATCTGCCAAGAACAACTCTACACTCATTAAAACTATCTTGTCATGTCTCTCCTCACCTGGGAAGATTGGGTAGACATTAACGAGATTCCACATCTGATGGTAGGCAACATATACAAGCCAGACTTGCTCATCATGCATTGATTTGGCTTACTTAAATTCATTTCGTTATGCCTATGTAACAACATAGGTGTTACATTTGGCAGGTCTTATATTTCTAGTGCTGCCGACTGCACATGCTATTAGGAGAATTTTTTTTTCCTCCAGCACAGACTGTAAAGAAAACTAAAAATCTCATTGAACTATACAACTCAAGCTGCCACACTTAGCAAATTAAAATACAGGAAACACAATTAATTTGAATTCAGATAAACAATGAATAATTTTTTAGCATAAGCATGTCTCAAATATTGTATCTCATCTGATAACTCCACATGCAATGTTATGATTATTTAAATTTGATCAATGATATTTAAACCTTCCCTAATATTAATCACTTAGTAGATCAGCTTGACTTGATGGAAAGACTAGTGGAGGGTATGTGAAGACAAGGTTCTCAGCCTCATTCTACCTTCTACCAGACTCTGTGCCTCTACATAAATTCCCTATCCTCTATGAATTCTAGTATCATTAACTATAAAATAGGGATGATACTTTTGCTACCAACCATTCAGAGTTGAGAATCAACTAAGTGAACAGAAGTGAAATCATTCTAAAAACTGAATATAAGACAACCCTATCTATGAGTCATTAATAATCAGTGGGTTTTTGATGATGTTCGCATAGAAAGAAATCACAACCCATCTGTTTGAAAATAAAACTACTGCATGCATTACTCAAACTATTCCAGTATGTTTCTATACAAACCACTTCACTAACTATTATTGTAAAAGTCACAACAACCTTCTTAAAGGAATTAAGTAAATCTCAACCCTGTATTCTCCACTACTTAACTCTATGCATATCACGTGCCATAGTTTTTACATATTTTTTCATCAGCATTTAGTTCACTGCCTGGCACAATGTAGATGTTCAATAAATATGTTGAGTTAGTAAATTAATAAAGGTCATTTATTTACAAGTATGTATACATATTATGTTATATGTTGTGGGTGCATGGTAACAAATTGGCTTATAATAAAGACATGCTCATAAATTAAATGTCTACTTTTCAAATTCATATGATTTTGGTAATCTTTAATAAATAAAGCTAGTTTTAAAATTGTTGATAAAAAATTGAAAATGTCTCCAAAATTGTCAGCATATATTTTTGCCTGGGTTTACTGCTCAATTTTATGTTTTGCCTCTGCTACCTGTTTTAAGGTGTAGGGGTTGACATAAAAGCTATGAAACTGTGAACCCAGCCAAAAGCAGAATAATCTTTGTATGATTTTTTTTTTGATAAGTAAGACTAACTTAATACTGTCAGTTTAATGAAAACAGCTGAATCTTCTGGGTTATGAGCAAAATATCCATATATTTAACTTTAAGGTTCATACTTAGATGAATAGCTAATATTCACAGGCTATAAAAAAATGGAAATAAAGTGATGACTTTGTCTAATATCTCAGTTTTCATAAGTAATCAGATAAACTGCTAAAAATGAATACTTTGACTAAAAATGGGATTAATACTTTATAGGTGAATTTCTCATGTGATTTGCAATCTTCAAGTTGTGTTAAATTAAATAATAGATACTTATTAAATGTCTGGGTTATTTCCAATTCACAGAAAAAATGTTAAAAGAAAACATGTTTTCTAAAATTTATAAAATAGTTCTCATCTGTAAAATACTGATATATGACAGAGAATTCACAATGTCCTGCTTCTTAGGTTTTCACTAAAATTTAAGGTTACTAAGAATTATAGCCAACATATGTGATTCTACATATAAAGTGTACCAAAGAACAAGATGTGTTTTTAATAAGAAGAATTATAAAAGAAGCATAAAATATATTATTGAGAAGAAGAATAATTTTGTCTAATTTGGAGATAATTTATAGGTTATTTATGAAAGAAGATAGAAAGGAACCAGTAAGTAGGCAAGAAAGATGTGAAGAAAGTTATGGTTATGAAGATACATTTTTTAATAAGGAAGGTTAAAAAGAGAATAACATGATATAAAAATAGAAGCTTTCATGGTAGATTTTTGTCCTAAAATGAAATGACTGGTTACTCATGAAAGGGAAAATTTAGGGCAGAACAGAAAGTTCAAGCACCACAGATGGTTTAAGTTGTGATGAGGTTCGTGAAAGAGAACCTATGAAGGAATTTTGTATGTGATCAAGATAGCTGTAATTAAGAGGGAAAAATTTGGGGTTAAAACAAGGATTTCTTAAAGTATTGTTTTGATTTTAATGAAATTGCAAAAAGTTTTGATTCTAATTTTATAATCTGCTTTTGGAACTTCTCAGATTTATATTAATATCTCAGAAGTTCAACTTTGCTGTGTCTCACTGCTTTCAGCTTTTTCTCCCCTTGAGAAGCCTGAGATGATAACTCTCTCCTTCAACCGTTTTTGTAGGCTCCTATAACTTTTATACCTTCTGGTTCTAAGTTTGTTATGGCCCGACACTGAAATGTTTATCTTAAAGGACTAAAAATCAATACCAATATTTTTCTTCCTGTATAACTTGGTTCTATATTCTTAGCTTCTTGATATGTCTGAATTGTTCAATATGGTCAAAAAACTTCTTAGATGCTTTTACTAAGAGTCATGTATTCCCCCAGTCAAGATACTAATTTTCTAGTTTCTTATTTCCTTTATAATATAATGTTCATTCATGACCTTGAACATATTTTTCTTGTGTCTGATTAACTCAACTACCCTTTTCATCAGGTGTGACTTCCAGGTTGTCTACATGCGTTTCCCATAAGGAGAAGCAATCACAACACAGAGGCTTTTCTTTATCTTTCGATAACTGGCCTAAGAAACAAAGATTTCCTCTTTTATCAAGATAATTCCTATGTTGTCTTATATTATCTTTATTAAGTTTTGATTACTTAGGAAAACTGAGCTTTAAAAAAGTTAAGGTTTTTACTTCCATGTAACTTTCTGTATTGCCTTTGAAGTCCTTTGATTGTCATTCTTGGTTAAATGAATTACTATTATTTTACAACGACCTGTGATTCTGTTTTGATTCAATGTTTTAAGCCTTTTAACATCTTTGAAAAACATGCTCAATATCAAATCCTAAATTAAGTCTCTTAGACTTATTGCTGGGCTCACAAAAATTATAAAAATTAATCACTACTAGGTTGGGAAATCTTTGTACAGCTTCTACTGAAGTCATGAACTCCAGTATCACCACCTCCAGTACTGCTGGACAGATCCTTACTAATATTGTTAATTAACCCTTGTGCTGTTGTGTTACATGGCTTTGACTCCTAGGTACACATATCCCATCTGAAAAAGGTACCGACTCCTGCTAAATCTTGGACATCGATGCCAATATCTAACACCAAACTCAAGTTAACCAAACCCTCATCTTCAGACCCAAGAGAAGGCAATAATCACAATGAACTGCTTTCTTGAGGCAAAGGACTAGGCCTGTATTCAAAGACATTAAGACTCATTTAATAATTTTGCTTGAGATAATTTGTTGTATACCTTGATACTGCATAATTTGAATGTTTAGTTACCTGTAAGCTTCGTTTTCCTGTCGTTGCCAGAACTAGGTAGGACTTATGAATAGCAAAATTTACTTTTTTCTCTCTCTACCTCAGTGGTCCCCAACCTTTTTGGCACCAGGGACTGGTTTCACGAGGAACAATTTTTCCACAGAAGGTGGTGGGGGTGGGTTGGGTTGGAAAGGGGTGTGAGGGGATGAGAGAGGAAGGCAGAGCTCAGGCAGTGATGTACAGCCTGTTCTCCTACCAGGCCATGGACTGGTACTGGCGGCCTGGGGTTGGGGACTGCAGTTCTACCTGTATCTGGATTTGAAAACTATTCGATCTCACTGGGCCCAATATGTTTTCCATTACCAAGACACTGCTGCTAAAAATATATAAACAACCTTTTTCTAGGCCCAGGGACTACTATGGAAGAGGTGGGCAGATTGTAAGGGCTAGTTTTGAAGGATGAAATTACTTCAAATCTTCCAAATTAAGGATGGCACACATATGCTTAAATAACTGGGAAATTGAGGGACTTTGCCTCCTGGGCTATTATGTGGCCCCTTTCCACCTATCCCAACCATAAAGAATTTCCTTCTTCCCACAGAGTTAGAAGAGAATTACCAAGAGGATATCAAGATACCTTATGACAGAGCCTTCTTTAAAAAAAAATAAGGAAATCCTGTCATTTGTGAAAATATGAAAGAACTTGTAGGAAATTATGTTAAGTGAAATAAGTCCAGCACGGAAAGAGAAATGTCTAATAATCTCATTTATATCTGTAATCTAAAAAAAGTTGAACTCATAGAAATAAAGAGCACAATGGTAGTTATCAGGAGCAGGGTTGGGGAAGAGAGGGGGTGGGGGAGATGTTGGTCAAAGGTTGGTCACATTTTCAGTTAGATAGGAAGAATAAGTTCAAGGGATCTATTGTACAAAATGGTTATACTACATAAATATAGTAAATAACAATGTATTGTGTTCTTGAACATTGCTAGAGATTAATGTGCTCTCACCACAAAAAAACAATAAGTATGTGAGGTAATGCCTATCTTAATTAGCTTGATTTAGCCATTCCACAATGTATACATATTTTAAGATATCGTGTTATATATGATAAGCATATACAATTTTTATTTGTTAATTTAACAAGTTAAATAAATCCAAGAATTCTGAATTTTTCAGTTATTTCTTTAAATAATCTTTTTTTCCCTTTCTCTCTCTTCTCTTTCTGGTACTCCCATCATTCATGTATCTGTAAGGTGATGGAGTCCCATAGATCCCTTATACTTTCTTCAAGCTTTTTCATTCTCTTTCTTTTTTGTCCTCCAATTTGCTTAATTTAAATTACCTGTCTTTGAGTTTGCTAATTCTTTTTCTGTATGATTGAGATTGCCATTGAAACTCTGCATCAAATTTGTCAGTTCTGTCATTGTATCCTTCTCTGCTGCCAGTATTTGTTTGGCTCTTTTTTATGGTTTCTATTTCTTTATTTAACTTCTAATTTTGTTCATGTATTGTTTTCCTAATTTCATGTAGTTGTCAATCTGTGATTTCTTGCATCTTATTGAGCTTATTATTTTGAAATAGTTTTCAGGCAATTTGTAGATCTCCATTTGTTTGGGATGGCCTATTAGAGCTTAATTAATTTCCTTGGTGGTGTCATGTTTACTGGACACTTCATTATCTGTGTTCCCTTACATAGATGTCTATGTGTATGAAGGAGCAAATACTTTTTCCAATCTTTTCAGACTGATTTCTGTGAATAAAGGCCTCCTCATGTTGGATCCCTGGGCTGATGAAATTGTCTCTGTGATACAGTCCAGGGGGGTTGGAGCCAGGTCACATTGGTGGGTATGTGGTAGGGTCTCAGGTTAGCGGGCCTGTTATAAGGGGCTCAGGCAGGCTTGGATATGGTCTGGTCCCTAGGTAAACTGGGCATCCGTCAGGATCTTAGCTCAGTAGGGCTGGCACTAGAATGAGAGTCAGCTTCTTGGTCTGCAAATGGCAGGCTTGTTTCCAGATGCATAGACAAATGTGGCTTCCTTTGCATCCCTGGAAGGTTTCCCACTGGGTCACTGGCTGTTTCTCTGACAGGCAGTACAGGCTTCAGATTGTAGCTGAAGCCTTGAGAACATGTCTTCCTTGTGTTTTCCTCCAGGTCCCTGGTGAGCAGAACTGTTCTCAAACCACAGTTGAGAAGGGTGGGGCCAAGATACAGCCATTTCAGGATCATCTCTGGGTCCAAGCTTGTCAAGCTTGCCCCAGCAGTACAGATGGATGTGTCTCCCAACAGCTCCCTATGCAGGCAGGACTACTCTCATTTTTTTTTATATTTATCAACATGATATAGTTGTTAATTATTTTAATTCTTTTGTTGATGTTCTTATTTTTTTTTTCCACAGAGATCATACTTACACTCTTTAGACTTATTATTTTTTTGTTGCTATTATCAATGGAGTTCTTCCTATCCAATTTTCTAACTGGTCATTACTGGTATAACAAGATTTCAATTTTAATAATGCTTTTGCATGTAACACTTTGTAAAGTTCTGTTATTTTTAATCATTTGTAGATTCTTTTGGATTTATTATATACATTCATCATATTAACTATAAATATGAACAGTTTTATTTCTTCCCTTCTACACCTTATTACTTATTTCTTTGTCTTATCTTATTAAATATCCTAGGACCTCCAGTAAAATGCCGTATAGAAGCAGTACTATTTGACATACATATGCTATTTTTTAATTTTAAGACTGAAATGCTTACAAATCATTATATAGTACTTTCACTTATAGCAATGTTAGAGTTTTTATTAACATAGAAGATCTCTACTTGGATTCTTTTAAGAAAGTTACTAATAATTTATTCAATATACATTAGTCTGTATATTCTATGTTTAAAGTTACTAAGTTTTCAATTTTCTCTTAATGAGAGTCTATTAATAATTAATTAATCATTCATGAACTCACTGTCAGCTGTCACTATGACAGTCACTTAAAATTTGGTTAATTTATATATTCCTAATAGAAACTTCTTTACCCACTTTTTTTTTCCCTTTAGTGAATTTTACCCCACAGGTATATTTGTTTTGTAAACAACATTATAGAAATAGTTTAATCAAATGATTCTCATGCAGTAACTTTTTTTCTCATATTTTTCTTCTTTTAAAAAGAAATAGTGGATACCTGAAGAGACATTTAGGCATGTTAAGTCAGAGACTGTCAAAGGCAAAAACAAGATTAAACACTGGTTTTCCTTCAGATGTTTCTGTGGCATTTACTCAAAACTAAATATGACATAGGTACCATCCAAGATTGTAATATTGTAAATTTGATGGGAGCTATCCAGGTAATTCTAATATCCAGTAAAGATTAGGGACCCTGGTCAAACTAACAAAGCTGATGATTATTTATATCCAACTACAGTAGGGTGAACGGCAGCTCCTTGCTCAATTTGTGGCTATCTAGAGGCTTCTTTCTTCCCTTTAACCTAATCCATTTCCTCCAAGCTGTATTTGCTAGGTTAGTCTTACTCTTGGATCAAAAGATTCCTTATAAAAAGAAGCAAATTAAAACCTTTACTCACTTGCCCTGTTCCCAAATTCAATGCCAATAATTTTTCCCACACAAAAATAAATTAGCAAACGCCCAGTGGTACATGTACACACAATCTCCTACATGTCTTGTTTTTACTTTCTCATTCTCAGTAATTCTTTTACAGAGTCATGTAGCACAGTCAGATAGAAATGAAGGGAAGATGGTGAAATATGAGAAATGTCTAGTCTGTGTCCTACCATTGTCCTCCCTCAATTCCCTCCCTCTTACTCTTCTTGCTATGTCTTTCTCTATTCCCAAGAGTTTACTGCAAATATGGAAAGTATGATCCCTCTAGATACCAAATTAGGCCTGTTATCCCCAACCAGTGATATATACTTAGGAATTGCTTTGATATAAACCTTCACAGGGATTTTAATGATGAATGTGGCTTTTACGAATCATCTCTCACTACAGGGAGAGCTACATTTAACAATAAAATAGTAGTATTTTCATAAAGTTTCACATATTTACAATGTACCTCCACAAACATCATTTTGTCATCCTCTAATCCATTTTCAAATGATAAAATGCAGGCCGGGCGCGGTGGCTCACACCTGTAATCCTAGCACTCTGGGAGGCCAAGGTGGGTGGATCGCTCAAGGTCAGGAGTTCGAGACCAGCCTGAGCAAGAGCGAGACCCCGTCTCTACTAAAAATAGAAAGAAATTATCTGGACAACCTAATATATATATAGAAAAAAATTAGTCGGGTATGGTGGCGCATGCCTGTAGTCCCAGCTACTTGGGAGGCTGAGGCAGGAGGATCCCTTGAGCCCAGGAGTTTGAGGTTGCTGTGAGCTAGGTAGATGCCAAGGCACTCTAGCCTGAGATAAAAAGCCAGAAATTTTCTCCAAAAAAAAAAAAAAAAAAACAAAAAATAACACACCACTTGGCAAATGATAAAATGCAGTCTCAGAGAAGTTATGTAATTAAGTGAAAAACTCATTTCCTAATCCAAATCCCTAGTAATTTCCTGAATTCTATATTGTCTTAGCTCAAATGTTTACCTGAAGGAGAAATTTTAGCACCAGTCTTATGTCATAAAGGTAAGTGGGATGGAAGTGGGGGTTATGGGCAGCTTTTAATGAGCCTCAATCCTTGAGTATGCTTTGTGGCTTTGTGCTTCTGCAACAAATTTCTTGGGAGCTCTGGGCAAGTTTTTCTTTAGAAAGGGAGGAGAAATAGAAGGATTAATAAATGTTGCCTAGGATGGCAACTGAAGAGGACCCAAATCGTCAATTATATCTTTGCTTCCATTTATCACAGAATATAAAGAGAGAAATTATTCCAGCAAATACGGTATTCTGAAAAACCAACCTAGGGCATGTCAATTTAATTTGACATTTACATTTAACAATGCTCAGCATCCAGTTGTTTGCTGTTAGTTACCAAACCAAAAATTTTAAAAGAGCTTCTTTATAACCCCTGTGATTGAATTGTTTCTCTGCCAGCTTTAATTGATACTCTCACACCTAAGAATGTACAGTATTTCTTCAGAATCAATTCCCTTGGTATTTAATTAATTTGAGGAGAATGAAGTCTCATGTTCATAGATTTGAAATGCATCAGAGGGATACACTAATCTGTTTTTAAATAGCATTTGTCCCTGCGCAGAAAGTCTCTCCTGGTTGCTGAGTCAGGTTATGTCAACCTAATATTTGCCGAAACAGCCAGCATGTGATGGCTGCTCAGCTCACAGCATCTCTGCAGTAACAGCTTAAACTAGAGGACACAACAACATCATATTGAGAGATTAGTGCTTATTTTAGCATCTGAAAACTTCAGTGGTGCCCACACCAAATCATCCAAAAAAAAAAGGAAAGGAAAGAAAAAGGAAAATTTGTCTTTTCAATTACTAAGAGGTGTGTATGTACTTTGAAATCTGTTGCCTCTCTAGCACAGTGGTTCTTAATCAACACTGAGCATTAGAATCGCCTGCAAAAGATTTAAAAACTTCAGATACCCAGAGATTCGATGTGTCTGGCAAGGATTCATGCATCACTATTTAAAAAAAAAACAGACTAAGGAACACTGCTACTTCCATGTCAGTTAGCAGAAATAATCTGAAGAAGAATTCTACACTGAAGTTCTCTGTAACCTTGTCCAACTTGATTTCTTTTAACTGAATTATTTAAGATTAGCTTGCTATAAAAAGAACTTCCAGTATTATTTTCTAGGGAATACATCTCCTGGCATAAGATCAAAACTAAGCATATATATATTTATAAATATGTATATACACACGCATACACACACACACATAAATCTTGTTTTAAATGTAGCAGGTAATAGTGTTCAATGTTCTGATTTGATTTTGTCTGAAAAAAATACAAAGATCAGACTGGCAACATTTCATTCCTAGCTTTTGTTCAACCTATTGGTCTTTCTCATCAAGAACTATTTGTAATAAAACATCAGAAATATTCATAAAAGTGGCTAAAATTAAAAAAAAAAGCTTCTTACTTTGGACAAAAACTGATCCTATATTTCAGAATAACTCACTCACAACACAAAGTAAAACTATTGGTGAAGGAAATTAAGAGACCTTTCTGAGTCTGTTCTGATTTCATTTACAAAGCCAGGAACAGAATAGATATTATTGTTATATTTCCTACAATTTCTAGCATCTGAAATTATTATAGTCATGTAGAGAGATCATCTTTATCAGATTTTTCTTGGTTTTAATTAAGACCCACGGAAATAAAATTGAACACATATGGAAAGTAAAACAAGCTGTTTCTCATGAAGGAACGCTTTTTTTTTTTTTTTAGTTATTTTGCCATTTGCCCCTTTTATATCCTGAGGTATATGTCTATCATCTTGCTCGCCTGCATCCCAATTCATCCAACTGATTTCCTTCTCTTGGATAAGCCTAAATTCATTGATTTGTGATAGCTAGGAAATAGGTATCATCTTTCAAATAGTGATCACTGGGACATGTAGGAAAAAATCAGTTCTTTCGTTTCCCAGACAAAAATGTCTATCACGATTTCCCTTGAGAGTGCAGAGGGTTAAACAATGTTGTCACTGACCACAAACATAAGGAGTGGGGAAAAACAACAGATTTACAAAGAAATAGAATGACCCCTTCTGAATTTCAGGCAAAAGCTCTAAGGAGAAATAAAATGAATGTAAATGGTAGCCTATTACTATTTATGTTATATTTACTCAGCCATAGATTGCTATAAATTTGAAGTCGTTAGGCCTTTGATCAAAAATAGTAAACTTTACTTACGTTCAATTATTCATTCTAAACTCACAATTAATATGTTATCCTCATGTACAAAACATGTTAAGCAATGGCTATGCTTCCAGTAATCATAACTATATACAACCCTTTTGTTTACAGATGATAATAAACAGGTTAAACTGTAAAATTAGAGAAGTGGCCCCAATCTTCTTATTTCTATCTCAGCTGCACCTGCCTTCCACTTGAAAGCAACCTGTGACTTTTCTTTTCTAGACCTCTTTCCTTATTAAAATATGAAAAGATTCAATGTCATCTGCCAAAATCTGATCCATACCAGAATAAATTATCCCAAATATTTCCATTTTTTGTATTTTGTGGTATAAGACTGTGTAAAGAAATTCAGACAAAACTGAGTAGATGAGAACATGTCAAATTCTATATTTAAGTATGTGTGATTTATTATATAACAGTAACTCAATAAAGCCACTTTAAAAGCTTTTAGTAGACAAAAAAGACATTTTTCAGAGACAGAGATACTTTTCCTTATGTCTAAAATCACATAATGCCTTAGGCTGATAGTGAAGATTCATCTACTTTCCTTGTTTTAGGGGGCCAAAAGGACTCAGATTCTCCCCTCCTCCCATCTTTCCCTTAATCCTAACCACAAGTTTGACTTTCATTTCCTACAGAAATTCTAAATGACAGAATTAAGGCTATATTCATCACATTTCCTTTTCTCTATTCTCAGTCCCAATGACATGTGCCTACTCAGAGCTGACACTCAACAGGCACACAATCCACACATTTGGCACTAAAACCTGTGTAGGTAACCATGTCAGAGATGGGGCAGAGGGAAGGTGAGTATTCTTATCAAAGACTTACTGAATTAGGGGATGGAGAAGAAAGAATTCTTGGAGATTAGAGGACAGACATTGGTAGAGCATTGGGCCCTGGGCTATTCAGGGCTGGTAGGCTGGAAGTAAGGAACCCACAGCTTTGGGAAGGCAGCAACTGTGTTCAGAAGAAAGCCTCTTGAGAAAGTGTGCCTGGGTGAGAGCAAGGGTATGGTTAGTTGGGCTTATGGGAAAGTTATTTCACCTCCTTATGCCTCAGTTTCCTCATCTGTAAAATAGGGATAATAAAATACCTTTCCTGGGTTATAAGGATTAAATGAGATATTACACACAAAGCACATAGCAAGAATCCATAATGTATACCATAATGAGCAAAGAATTAGAATCAAAATCTCTTTTAATAGCCAAGCCAGATAAAATGCTATATATTTTTTCCTTTTCTGTACATTTTTCCTGTTGCTAAACAGCATCTCATTTTTTTCATTGGCTTAATTTTTATATACTTAATAAAATTCACCTTCAAATACCAATTCCCTTAATCTTCCCTCAAAATATTCATGTATACATTCATATATATGTATTCTATCAATTTCATTTTCTTAATTCCTGATATCTTCTGTTTTGTTCCAATTCAGAATGGTTGCTCTCTGGGCCTGGAGAACAGCTATTATCCTGAAATCTTCTTTCAGCATCATCTGTGCTGTTTCTTCAGTTTCCTGTATCTCATGCTTTTTGTCTAGGCTTACTAATAGCTCATTTTATTGGAGATTATTACCCAGTAACATCCTGAGAAAATTGGAGGTATATTTTGAGACATAATATGCCTGGAAATATATTCAAATTACTTTTACACTTGACTTATAGTTTGGTCATTTACAAAATTGGTTGGAAAATATATTTCTTGAAAAAAATTTGGGAAGGTTTCATTGTTCCCAATTCTTCCACTGTGGCTTTGAAAAATCTGAAGTACTTGTATTCCTGATATTTTTCTTAAGAATTATATTAATTGTTTTTCTCTTCTCTCTAAAACAATATAGAGTCTTTTCCTTGTCCCAGTATTCTGGAATTTCACAGTGATGGCTTTAGTATTATGTAAGTCTATTTTCACCAAAGTATTGGGCACTTCAATCTAAAAAGCTTTCAATCTAAAAATGCAGGTTTTGATTGAATTTAATTTTGATTAAAGTTTTAGGAAATTTCTTAAATTATGTGTTAGATGGTTTCCTCCTATTTTCTCTGTCCTCTCTCTCTGGAACTCCTATTATTCAAATGTTTTACTTTACGTTGGGACCTCTAATTTTCTTTCTTTTGGTCCCATATTTTCTATTTTATTTTTCCTCTACTTTCGGGGAGATTTTCCTACCTTCCAAACTCTTATATAAATTAGGTGTTTTCATGATATTTTTAATTTTAAGGAGTTTTTCTAAAATTCCTTGAAAAATTTAAAGTACCACTTTATTTATGGTTGTAAAACATGCTCTTTTTTGAAAATATTAAAATACACACACATACAAAAACATGTATGTATTTTAAATTTAAGTTATTCATCTTTCCCTACTCTCTGGTTCCTCCATGTTATTTTCAGAATGATTTTCATTATTAGATTTTTTCCCCCAGAAATCTAATAATCCTGATTGTATGGTTACATTTAAGAGCAAGGACTAAAAGCTTATTAGAAACTTGGTTTGTGAGCAGGGCTAGTGCACTGTAAGCTCTAGTGGAGGGTGATCTGGCTGCTCTATGTCTTCAGGGAACATTTGATATCAGTACATTCATATCTTCCCTCTTGATATGGTCAATTTTACATATATATTTTTCTTACTTCCAGAGAAGAAATCTTCACTCTTTTTCTGGTTGTGGGAGGGCAATTCCCCTGCCACGTGAGGTAAAATTTCTAAGGTTCTTAAGCACTTCCAAAGCACAATTCTGACCAAACCTCCTTATTTTATATTCTAGCACCTGGCCTCCATTCTCTTTTCCATAGGTAAATAGTAGAGCTAATTTTTGAGTTTTTGGCAGATTCTACTGTGTAAATTAAATTGGCTAATAGCTTTCTCAAATTCTCCTTTATGGTTCTGTTTTCTTGGATGTACTAAGGCATTTACCAATTGTTCAAGTCCTTTCTATCTTCTAATATTTCATTGCTATTGTCCAGTCTATTTTCCCCATGTTTATGCTTTTAAAAAATCAATTTACTATTATCTTAATCAAGGTAGGGGCCAGATTAGATGTGTGACCTCAATCTACCAACTTTAATGAAAAGTCTTCCAGTATATACTTCCCTCAACATATTTTAGATATGTACAGCTATCTCCATTTCTACTTACAACACCCAGGTAAGCTACTATCCATGCTCATCTGAATTACTACATAACCTAAATTGTTTCTCTACTTCTTCTTAATCCGTCTCTAATAAATTATCCTGATGCTATCCAAAGTGAGGTTTTAAAACCTAAATAATCAATGACTTCTCATGTCATATCAAATAAAACCCAATAAAACTCCATGCCATGGCCTAGGGCTAGGTAGTTAAGGTTTTGTGCTACAAGCTGTAGAAAACCCAACTCGAATCACCTCAAATGCAAACAAAATGCACTGACTCATATCATTGGAAATTCAGAAGCTGAATAGGCTTTAGGGCTGACTTAACCTGGCTCTAGCTTGGATTTACAGTGATTCTCTGGGTTTTATCCTCCTTTATGTGGTTGCTTAACCCTTAAGATAGCAGCAAGCTAACTGTAAGAGGTCCAGCTTTGTATCTTCACAAGACAGGACGCAGAGGAAGAGATAAAGATTTGTCTGTCAGAATCTCCCAGAGAATATGGAGAAACTTTCACAGAAGTCTGGAGGAAGACTCTGCTGGGGCTTCATTAGTCTGGAATGCATCATATTTCTATTCCTGGCAAGGCGGATGAGATTAGGATTACCCTTAGACCAAGGAGCTATGGGGACAGTACACGGCCTATGTGAAGAAAAGCATAGAAGGCTAAGAGTGAAAATGAATACTGGGTGGGTGCAGTAGGCAAAAAATATGGCCCCCAAAAGATAGCCACATCAAATTCCTGGAACCTGTGACTGTTACCACTTTATTTAGAAAAAGTTTCTTTGCAAAGATGATTAAGGACCTTCAGATGAAGAGATAATCCTGAATTACACATGTGGCCACTAAATGCCATTGCAAATCTCTTTATATAAGAGAAAGGCAGAAGAAGATTAGACATGGTAAAGATGATGATGTGAAGTGGAGCAGAGAGAGATGCAGCCACAAGCCAAGAAACGCCAGCAGCCCCCAGAAGCTGTAAGAGGCCAGGAAAGTGTCTCCCCGTGTGCTAAGGAGCCATTCCGGCTGTCTACATCTTTATTTAAGATTTCTGGCCTCGGAACTGTGGGAAAACATATTTCTGTTATTTCAAACCACCAAGTTTGTGATAATTTGTTATAGTTTCCATAGAAAACTAATATAGTAGGCACCTACCAATCCATTACAGTCTATATTTTTCCAAACTCATTATATCGTTCTCTGCCCTTTTTTCTCTGGACTTGAGCACAGTACCTCCTCTTTCAAGTATTCAAATACATCGTGGTTCAGGCATATATGCTATGTCCACTGTCTCAAAAAATCTTACTTCAAATGCTTACCTACTTAACTTCCTCTTATCCTATTTAAAAGCCACTTCCTGCATTAGGCCTTCTGTGTTTCAACAATTTAAATTAAGTTTTTCTTTTTATTTTCTCTCATTCCACCCTGTTCATTCTTTTTTCATACCTCTTATTTCATTTATATGTTCATTTATTCAATGTCTATGTGAATTATTAGTTCCTTTTGGCAGGGACACTGTCTCATTGGTCTACTACAGTATATCCAGGATCTCTAAGAGTACCTAGCACAAAAGGAGTCCAATGCATGTGAGATACTGGAAGTGTACCAGAAGGAAAACAATTAAATTTCCTAATGGTTAGTCACTGTACACTTAAAGTGAAACGTTCTGCTTTAAAACCATTATTGCCTATGAATAAATGAGAAGCAATTTCATACTCACAGAAATGTTTCCTTTTTCCCAAACTCACATTTGATAGGTATGATTTAAGGTTTTTCAACCTTTGGGGGTACTTAAAGGATATTTTTAACTCAATGGGGAAAAAAAAACTAAAATATGATAGCTTTAAAATCTCACTATTAAAGTTTCTAAAATATTTAAAATTTATTTCACAATACTTGTTAAGACAGGGAGGAAGATAATTTTTATGTAGACACAAGCAAAAGCACATAACTTATGTTCAGTTAGAAACTAAAGTTATATGGCTTTATATGCAATTAGAAAATTTCCAACAGACTGTTGTTTATGGCCAATAAAAAAAAAACAAGGAACAGGTGATCTTATGTTGTATCGCAGAGCAGAATTTTTTTTTTTCTTTTTGCCTCTATAAACATAAATCTTTGCGCAGAATAAAGTACAGCAACTTACTCAAGCAAATTGTAAATATTCTCCTTTGATATTGAGAGAAATATTACTAAGGTCTTTTATTTCCAATGAATATTTTTTAACCCATAAACTAAAGTCAATTTATTTCTTTTGCATTTAGGAAAGAATATATAGAACATTTCAAAATATAATGATGGAAATATAATATAGTAGAAAGAGAAAAAAAATTGTGGTCATATACCTAGGTATGAGACCTAGGGGTCTTCTATTACTGGTTAAAGGACATTCAATGAGTCCTTTAACCTGCCTGACTTCAATTTTTTCATCTATAAACTGAAGATAGTAATAACAACCATGACACAGAGTCGTTGTCAGAACAAATAAGGTCCATGTGAAAGTGCTTTACAAACTATGAACTATAATATGAAGGTAGATTGCTATTAATTATCTTAGGAAGAGATATCAAAATGTTTAGTATGCTTTGAAAGTAAATTGAACAAAGTTCTGTCTACTCCTCCTTCCTCTGCATGAGCAATGGATGTTAAACATTGCTTTGAAAATCCAGGAAATGTTTGATTTATATCCCTATGCAGTGATCAAAGGAATACTAAGATTTTAGCTTATGATCCAACTTCAGTAAGTGCTTATCAAATTAAACTACAGGAACATTAGCTCAGATCTTTTCTTTTCTTTCTTTCATTCCTTCCTTCCTCCCTCCCCCCTTCCTTCTTCTCTTTTTTTCTTCGTCTCTCTTTCCTCTTTCTCTTTTTTTAAATGCAGCTCTGCACAAGGATGAAAGGGGCCTTGGAACCTTAACCTCAGACTTTACTTATATTTCTCAAAGAATATCCTAAAACAAAGCAGGCTGGGAATAGCCTTAAAAATCCTTGAGACAAACTTTAAGTAACTGATGAACACCTGTGATAAAAACAAAAATCTTAGAAGATAAAGCTTATTTGGAAAGTCAGCACCGGAACAAAAGCCTGTTTTACTACTGAAATGATGTCCTAACTCACAGCAGAGAAACATATGACAAAAAAGTCAGTATGTTTTGCGGGTCAATACATTTATGGTATGAGTAAGTTTCAAGATACAACCAAGGAATACACACTGGTGGAAAAAATTCTGATTTTATAAACCTTATCTTCAGGTGTATCTATAAACTGCCTAAAATGATGTAAGCAAAAATCATGTGATCTAAGAAAAATGACAAACTAGGGGGGAATCATCAAACATGAAATCTTAGATTAGACATACAAATAACACAGCTTTACATGAAGCAACTGGAGCAAAGAGTAAGTAAAACCATCGCATACAAATAGTTATTCACAGAGTATTTTCCAAAATTAAAACAGAAAGAAAAGAAATCCATGATGCCCCACTAAGTTTATCAGTCACCGAGAAGCTGTGGCTGTGGAAAGATACTGACACCACGAGATGATACCCAACTGCTACTTGATACTTGGAATCACTTCAGGAATGTCACGACATCAGTAAGAGCAGCTGCTAAGGAAATCAGCTGATGGTAATTAACTGTATGAGGGTATACGAAATGTAACTTGTCACTTATTTTCATTGTTTCATTTTCAGTTAAAAATTACCTCTTTGTGCTGTTATTATGACCTCAGGATTGTGCTGGGCATAGTGGAGAAAACAGGATATGGTCACTTCCTCGAGGAGAAAAGTAACAATGAGAACATTTATTAAATACCAATAATGATGGCAGATATTATGCTAAGAACTTCATTTGAATAGCCCTATGAAGTGGTTACATTTATTATTTTCACTTTACAAGTATGAAACGTGGTGGTTAGTTAACTTGATAGTTAACTTATCTAGGGTCTCATCTAGTAGATACAAGTTTTGGGATTCTAAATTTAAGTTATTAATCTCTGTGCTAAAATCACTTGTTTATGGGAAATCCTTCTTTTTTAATGTAGGGCATTTATCCCTATAAACTTCCTTATTACTGCTTTTACTGCACCCCACAGGTTTTGGTAAAGTCTGTTTTCATTTTCAATTGTCTTGAGATATGTTGAAATTCCCTCTGATTTCCCCTTTGACCCAAAGGTTGTTCAAGAGTATGTTCAGTTCCACATATTTGTAAATTTTCCCATTTTATTTATTGTTGTTGAATTCTAGTTTTGTTCCATTATGGTCAGAAAAAAGTAACTGGAATGATTTTGACCTCCTAAAATTGTTAAAACTTGTTTTGTGATGAAAAAAATATGATTTATCCTGGACAATATTTCATGTTTTTTGAGAAGAATGTGTATTGTTATGTCATTGAGTGGAAATTTCTATGTATGTCAGCTAAATCCACTTGGTCTACACTCTTGTACAAGGCAGCTGTTTCTATATTGATATTTCTGTCTGGATATTCTATCCATTATTGTAAGTGAGGTATTAAAGTCCACTAACAAAAACAAACTAAGCCCAAAATTAAAAGAAGGAAGAAAATAATAAAGATTAGAGCAAAAAACAAAGAAACAGAGAACAAAGAAACAATAGAAAAAATTCAACTAACCTAAGGGTTGTTTTTTGAAAAGATTAAAAACAAAATTGACAAACCCTTAACTAGACTAAGAAAAAGAGAAGACTCAAATAAATAAAATCTGAAATGAAAGCAGAGACATTACAACAGATACCTAAGACATAAAATGGACCATAAAGGATTATTATAGACATTATATTTCAACAAATTGGATAAACCTAAAAAATTGGATAAATTCCTACAAACATACAACTTACCAAAACTGAATCACGAAGAAATATAAAGCCTGAACAGACCAATAACAAATAAGGATATTCAATCCATAATCAAACATCTCCCAACAAAGAACCTGATGGCTTCACAGGTGAATTCTACCAAATGTTCAAAGAAGAATTAATACCATTCCTTCTGAAACTCTTCCTAAAAATAGAGGAGAGAACACTTCCTCATTTTATGAGGCCAGGATCACCTTAATACCAAAACCGGAAAAGATTCTACAAGAAAATAAAACTACAGGATATTATCTCTGATAACCATAGATATAAAAATCATTAATAAAATGCTAGCAAACCAAATTCAACAGCACATTAAAAGGATCATACACCTTGACCAAGTGTCATTTATCCCAGGGATGCCAGGATGGTTCAACATATGCAAATCAATTAATGTGATACAAAGTGATAACCAAATAAAAGAAAAAAAATGATCATCTCAATAGATGCAGAAAAAGTATTTGACAAAATTTGAGACCCATTCATGATTAAAATAATCAACAAAATAGGTATAGATCTTATCTCAGCATAATAAAGGCCATACATGAAAAGCCCACAGCTAACATTATAATCAATGGAAAAGAACTGAAAGCTTTCCTTCTAGATCTGGTACAAGGTGAGGATGTTCCCTCTTGCCACTTCTTTTCAACATAGTCCTGGAAGTCCTAGCCAAAGCAATTAAAAAAGAAAAAGAAATAAAAGGGGCCGGGCGCGGTGGCTCACGCCTGTAATCCTAGCACTCTGGGAGGCCGAGGCGGGCGGATTGTTGAGCTCAGGAGTTCGAGACCAGCCTGAGCAAGAGCGAGATCCCATCTCTACTAAAAATACACAGAAATTAATCGGACAACTAAAAATATATAGAAAAAATTAGCCGGGCATGGTGGCGCATGCCTGTAGTCCCAGCTACCCGGGAGGCTGAGGCAGAAAGATTGCCTGAGCCCAGGAGTTTGAGGTTGCTGTGAGCTAAGTTGACGCCACGGCACTCTAGCCCCGGCAAAAGAGTGAGACTCTGTCTCAAAAAAAAAAAAAAAAAAAAAAAAAGAGCTCAAAAAAAGAGCTCAAACAACGAAGAAGCTAGTTTTGCTTAGTGAGGTTGAGGCCTTGACAGAAGGGTATGATTTTCCAGGGAGAGAAGGCATTCCAGATGGAAAACACAGCAGGAACAAAGACATTGGGTAAAAGGGCCAAGTGTTACAGGAAAATAGACTGGTATGTCTAGAGCTGTGTATATGAAAGGGAATGTCTCAGAGGAGTCAGGAAGCATAAATGAAGGCTAGATTGTAAAGAGCCTTGAATGTCATACTGAATAATTGGACTTGATATAAACAGTAAAGATCTTAGAAGGATTTTTAGTGGGAGAGTAACAGAACATAGTTTGAACCATATGAAATTGATAATATTTTCCTTTTATAGGCTTTTAACCTATAAAAACAATTTCATGTTTCAACCTAATACAAAAAAGAGTTAACATTTTTGAATACTTAGCAGCATATCATACCCTGTAATACATGCCTTACATGGATTATCTCATTTAATCCTCACAACTATAGGCATTATTATTGTCCTCATTTTAAATATGATGACACTGAAGTTCAGAGAGCATCTTTGGACTTGATCAAGGTCCTGGTCTCTGATTTTTCAAAGCCCATAGTTTTAATGATTTTAACCAACCATCTCCATTTCTGCATTTTATTAAAATAACTCTGGTGACCAGACTGGATATTAAAGGAACATGATATTAACCTGGTTCTTTATTTGAGGCAGATTTTAAAATCTCCTTCAAAAGCTTAGTTTCCCTTTAGCCAGCATTCTTACACTGTAAATTCAGTTGAAAATCTGAGTTAACCTTACTGAAAATTTTGTTTGCTAATTAAAAACTACTTATTTATAGACTCTGACATATTAGAGCTGGCAGAGACTTCAGGAATCATCTAGTTTTATTTCTTCTTTTCTCAAGAAGATTTTGGTCCAGAGAGGAGAAGTGTTTTGCCAAGGTCACAGAATTATTAGTGACAGGGATAGAACTGGTCATGATGTTTCCTGGCTCTTCCTTGTATGTTCCCTAGTGAATTAAAATGGATCTTACTTTCGTGAACACACATTGAGCACTAACTGAGCATAACGGCCATAGTTCTGGGCACTCTTCAGTTCTCTTACACACAGAAATGTGTAAAAATTCCTATTAGGTAGATGGCTCCATTTGGCTAACTACTGATACAATGTCAAAGATATAGGGGACAAAAATCTGTCTTTTAGCTGCACATATCTTAGAATTGGCACATATAGATAATATGGTCTTATTTGGTAATAAATTTTTAATAATGAAGATGCTTATTAAGATTACTGTTTTAAGTCCTTGTGTGTTTTGTTTCTTTGTGCCCCAAGGTACCCATGCACTAACAGACAATAAAGAGCAAATTTCAAGCAGGAATGTTTAAATTATTTGAGTTGCGAAACCTTGAAGATGACATAAGAGTTTGAAAATTCTTGAACAAGATGGAAGTTGCAATGATATGTGTAACATACATGACACACACGTTTACTTTCATAGGGTTTCTGAAGGCTAGCAAAACTTTTTGCAAGCATTCTCATTTCACTATGATGTAAAAATAATGAAATGTGATTATTACTTGATTATCCCATGATCCATTTTATGTATAATGAAGTGGGCAAGGTAGATGTCAAATAACAAAATCAGTTAAGTACATATTAGTTATTCACTCTTCCTCAGTAGGAGAGCAGTAGCAAATAGTTGGATTGCATAGCGAGGTCAACATATATAATTCTACAACATATGTAATTTCTACAATAATCTAGGATTAATGATGACTTGATTGTAAAAAGTTATGTATTTGTGAATAATTTCAGAGTGGGATCAGGGCTTTTCTAGGGACTCAAATTTTGTAGGAGCCCAGCATGATTGTGGTTACCACATAATATCATAAAGGAAGGTTAACATGAAATAGGCGTTTGTAGCAAACAAGGCTTTGGGGGTTATAATGTTAAAACTGCTGTTCAAAAATCTTACATTAAAAAAAATACTCATCTTCGTTAAAGATGTGATCGTTTTCAAGGAGATATTTTGAACTTGAAGTTGCCGTTGCTAAGGGGTTGCTAAGGGAAATGAGCTACTCAGCATTAATGTATAACTTTACTCTTCTGCTTAAAAGTAGTGAAATCATTCCTCCAGCTTCAGAGTCAGAGGGGAAGAACTCAAAAGGGTCAAGTGAAGAGCTGCCTCTTTCTCACAGTTATATAGCATGCCTGTCTTGTTTTTCACAATTTTTCTTCCCCCTCATAGAGAAAGCAAGCAACCTTTCTGGGCAGAAGAAGGTTGGAAACTAGGCTGCTGAGTAGGGCAGGGCTTAAAATGAATGTAGAATGTCCCTGGCTAAGGCAGAAGGGAAGTGCCTGACCACTGAGAGAAAAGCAGCTGTGGGCTGTTGAACTAATGCTTTTGCTGGTGACCGTCCTCAGGAAAGGGCTTTGTTATAAAGCCCCAGCATTGACTGGATAAAGAAAGTTATATATTAGCGAATAGAGCATTTGCTACCAAATAATTTTTCCCTAAGCATTTGGTTCAAAAATTTTTCTAAAATATTGGAAATCAATATTTTTTTCTTTTATCGAGGGCCCACTATATTTCAGTAATTGTTATTCTACGTGCTGGGGTCATAAGGCAAATAACAAACAATTTCTACCATGCCAGCTCACAGTGCAGTATGAAAGGAACAATGAACTATTAGGTCATCAAATACTAAATATCTGATTTCTAATCAAAAATATAGTTTATTATTTCTCAAACAAGAAGCAGTACAACTGATCAAAGTATGCACCTAAACTATCAGCACAGTTTTGCCGTCTTCGCAGTAGCTTGTTTATGCCAGCAGCGAAGAAGCCTGGAGAGCAAGTGGAGGTGAAATCGCAGAAAGCATTTTTGAGAATTGAATATGATTCCTTGCAAGAAGTGGTCCAAAGCCTGGAAGAAGTAGTCAGTTGGTGCAAGGTCTGTTGAATATGGTGGACGACAGAGAGTTTCTAAGTCCTGCTGCTATAGTTTGAGCAGCTTTGTTTGTGCAATATGTGGTAGAGTGGTGTCTTGCAAGAGGATTGGCCTGTCTCTATTGACCAGTCTCAGCTGCTTAATCACAAGCATCCTCATCATTTTGTCCAATTGGTTGCAGCAGACATCCATTGTAATGGATCGACCAGGTTTCATGAAGCTATAGTGGATAATACTAGTGCTGGACTCCAAACAGTCACCATTAGCTTTTTTTGATGAATATTCGGTTTGGGATGGTGTTTTGGCACTTCATCTTTATCCAACCATTGTGCTGAATACTTGCAATTGTCAAAAAGAGTCCATTTTCATCACACTTAACAATACAGTGTAGAAATGGTTCCCCTTTAGGTCGTGACAGCAAAGAAAGGCAAGCTTCGAAACTATTTCTCTTCCGATGCTCCTTTAATTCATGCGGAGCCCATCTATCAAGCTTCTTTACCTTGCCAGTGTGTTTCAAATGGTCCAATATTGTTGGAATAGTAACATCAAACCTTGCTGCTAATTCACGCATAGGTCAAGGTAGATTTGCTTCCACTACAGCTTTCAGCTCATCGTTATCCACCTTGGTCTCGGGTCGCCACTTGGCTCATTTTCAAGATTAAAATCACTAGAACGGAACTTCACAAACCATCGCTGTACTGTGTGTTCATGAGGCACATCCTTCCCAAACACTTTGTTGATATTTCGGGCTGTCTGTGCTGCATTGGTTTGATGATGGAACTCCTATTTGAAAATAACATGAATTTTTGACTTATCCATGGTTTCACAAAAATTGCTCTAAAAAAACTTTGAAAAATAATCACAAGCCAAACCAGGCATTCGGAAGACTGAGGATGCACCTTTGCAATAAAAATAAAACAAGAAGTGTCAAAGGGAAGTGCCAGAGATATCAACTGTCAAACTTAGTACTTAAGGAAATTGGACATTTCATAGTTAATAACCTTAATTCATTGAATACAGTGTGTAATAAATTGTTTGAAAATCCTTGAAGTTTAGAATCATGTTCACAGTTGAAATTTTTATAAATAAATGTCTTGGGGCTTTATAGACAATTTCATCTGAAGATGGGCCACTCTCGGCCGGGCGCGGTGGCTCACGCACGTAATCCCAGCACTCCGGGAGGCCAAGGCGGGCAGATCGTTTGAGCTCAGGAGTTTGAGACCAGCCTGAGCAAGAGAGAGATCCCGTCTCTACTAAAAATACAAAGAAATTAGTCGGACAACTAAAAATATGTCGAAAAAATTAGCGGGGCCTGGTGGCCTGTGCCTGTAGTCCCAGCTACTTGAGAGGGTGAGGCAGGAGGATCGCTTGAGCCCAGGAGTTGGAGGTTGCTGTGAATTAGGCTGATGCCACCGCACTCTAGCCCAGGCAACAGAGCGAGACTCTATCTCAAAAAAAAAAAGAAGATCAACTACTCTGCTCCACTTCCAACGATGGGGAATGGAATAGCACACAAATGAAATAATAGTAGGCAAAATGTTTTCCTTTAATTCTCATAGAACTAGGGTTCTTCATCACCTGGTGACAGAATACTGAAATTACAGGCACGCATTAGTTTAAAAAAAAAAAACTGTTATTGTTTTAGATGTCAGTAGATGTCAAAGACATTATTCTGAATTTTAGTTTTTGAATATAGAATAACACAGAGAATAAGACTTAAGTTTTTTTAGATCTATACTTTTCTATATAAGCTGGTATATTGTAGTGAAGAGTGTGCACTGAGGTCATATGGGCATATGTAAATATGAAACCTAAATTTGTCCCTTAATAGCTATTTGATCTTGAGAAAACCACTGAAATTCTCTAATCTCTAGTTTTCTGATTGGAAATATCAGAGTTATGAGATTTATAGGTAAAGCACCTAGTGCAATGTTTGACACATGGTGAGTGCTCAGTCAGTATTAATTCTTGTTCCTTTGATAAAAGTATTTACTAAATACTAAATACTAAATACATTATGACTGCCCTCCCACAGTCATAATGTCATAATATTCTTCTGTTTATACTTTTTAAAATGGAAGAGGTTGGAATAGATTGAGAGGAGCCTTCAGAGGGGATCTAGCTAGGATGATCTGGCTGTCAATATCCCTTTCCTGTTCCCTCCCCTACCTTTGTTCTTATGTGAAATGTCCTGCACTTTCCTAGCCAAATCCTATCATTCTTTAGGCCTAGCTTTACTTCCAGCTTCTCCTGTGAAATTTTCCCTCATCGCTGCAGATGGTATCCTTACCATCAACTATAACACTTAATTTTGATACCGTTCTTTTTATATTGTTCCTTACACTATTAGCATTTATGCATGAAAAGAAAAGTTCCCTCCCAACCAGACTGTAAGCTCCTTGAAGGAGGGAAGAATATGCTTGTTATTTATTTTTATTCTTCTCACCAAGAATTTAACACCAAACTTTGCCCACAAGACTAAGTGAATGTTTATCTACAACAGGCGTTTTGTATTAGAACTAGAACAGACCATTCAGCCTTTGTTAATTGCTATTGTCTTATTATTCTCTAATTGTTTTGAGAGTCTTTGTATCATATCTTCCTCAGGATTGAATTATCCTGAAGCTAATACTAATTTATCCATTTCTCCACTATTTTTCTTTTCTTTTTTTTCTTTTTTAATTAAATTTTTTTTCTTTCTTTACATTCTCCACCTCCCCGCTTATTTTTCATTTTAATAATAATTGCTACCATTTAGAGTGCTGCTTCTATCAAGCCTATATCTATTTTTATCCTGGCAACAAACCTTAAGGGAAGTATTATTGTGCCCATTTTACAGATGAGGAAACTGAGGCTAACAGAGCCTAGCATGTCATTTTTCCCTTGAGATGTTCAACAACTCTTAGTTGAATTGAATGAAATGGGCCTTGGCATAGTATTTGAGATGGTGATGGGTGGGGCTATTGATCTTCATTCATTCCTTATAACCTAGTACTGCCCAGAAATGAGGACTGAAAAGTTAATCCAACCAATGTTTGTTAAGAAGGTACTCTGTAGGCAGTTTTGCTAGGTTTAAAAGAGGAACAAGAAGTGGGGTTGGTAACTTAATTGGGTATTCGCCCTGCCTTCTAGGATTTTTTACTTTCCAGCCTTAATCCTTTGTATCTCCCCTACTCTGAATTTACAGCCTGATCATAATGATAGATTAAATGAGACATTTTGAGGACATATTTAGCTAAAAGCATGTCACAAAGAAATATTTTCCCTTTTTTAAAAAATTAAAAAGATTTAAAAAATCTTCACTTTTTTAGTTGAGAAAAAATTGATCATGCCTTTCACCCTCCCTTTCTTTTCTCTTCTAGTCTGTGCCCATTTTTCTCATTCATTCAACAAATGTTTACTAAGCATATTCTTCTGTGACACGATGGAGGAGAGATCTTACTTTTAGATAAGGAGAACAATTTTCTGGAGAATGCTTCTAGATATAATAATTGTCACTACTGTGATGTTGAGTAAGATTGTGCATATCGAGTGCAGTGTTTGGTATTCAGTAGACTCCTGGTAAAAGATAGCAATTTTTATTTGTACTTTTAAGTCCTATTATTTCTTTATTTCTTCTTCTCCTCCCCCACCTCCCTTTCACCTTTCCTTCTTCCTCCTCCTTCTCTTCTTCCTTCTTTTTCCACAGATCTCCCTTCCTTGTCTTTTACAATACATCTACTCCTTTATTGGTAGTTACAGAATTATAAATGAGTCCAGAATTTTTTAAAACTCCATTTTGAATTATTTTTGAAACTGCATTAAACTGTTAAAACACTATATTCTTTAATGGTACGAATAGCTACTCCATACTTTATCTGTTCAGTGTACTTAGATTTGTAAAAATTTATATTTATACTAGGCGTTTTTGTTTATTTGTTTTTGTTTTCTATTTTTAGTAAAGCTCTTCTCAACTGTTTTAAAAAAAGGCCCCAAATCCCTTTATGTAGGGATCTTCAGAAATCTCTGTGGGTTTTCCTGTTGACCTGCTGAGTTTTTTGGGGCTGTGATAAAGAATGTATCAGTGAAAAGTCTAGGCTGTGACTCCATCTAAATTAGATTGCTTGGATAAATGTATATTTACCTTTTTCAGAATTTTTAAAATAAGGCTATTTTCCTGTCCTTTAAATTTTCTTTCCTAGAAAGACATCCTAGTGCTTTAAGAATATGGTCAAAGACATATTTGAAAAAGTAAGCATACATTGATTCTGAAAAGAAACTTCCCACTTGCAGCTGCTGTTGTGACATAAGGCTTAGGAGTAGGGAAAAAAATGGGAAGATTAAGTGTGAATCTACCATTAGTTCAATTTACCTGCACAGGTGAACTCTTGTTGATTTAGGCAGATTAGACATCTATTTGTCACATTTCTTCACATAGTAGCATTCTTCTAGCTCTTTCCCACAATCCATAGTAGATGAAACTACTTAGGAAGGAGAAAGGCATCACATGGTCAGGTCATATATCTCCACGAGAACATTCGATCAATGAATTTCTGATCCTTCTGCTAGACTCCTTCGTGTCAGTCTGGTGCATCTTTCTTGCCTCTGTGGTATGTTTGCATTTTCCTATGAAATTGATTTCATGTTTCCACAGGAAAAAGGGGAAAAAAAGACAAAAAACACCACACTTCAACAAAGGAAAATTAAGCTTTAAATTTTATCAAAAGCCTTTAACTATAGCATACCATTATCTGGGTACACTGGTTGTATTTTTTCCTAAAGAAAGAAATGCCAGCAGTATAGGTTTATGTTTCAAGGGAAGAGTGAAAGGATAAAAAGAAATTGAACCACAGGACAATGTCAGGTCGTAGTCACTGATGACGCTATTTAAATGGTGTGCTATAATCATATTAGGACAGAGCACATGGAATTCCTGATTTCTGCATGACAGTGAGGAAGGGCCAGTAATTATCTGTTTGTGTGTGTGTGGATATGTGAGTGTCTGTTCGCTCTACCTTCCCACCCCATTCTGCTAATTCAATTGAGGGGCAAGAAGAGGTAATCCAGACAGCCGGAACCTGAGGCAAAGGTCTGCAGCTGTGCTCGGAGGGACTGGTGCAAAGAGAGAGGCTCAGTCTGACTTGGAGTTTTGTGCTGTTGCACGTGAATGCTCTGGAACTGCCCTAATCGACTGAAAATGAGCCGGCTACAGTCATATGGAACAGGTCTGTTTAGCCACATCGCTGGGTAGCATGGCAGATGGTAGACCGTCAATGGGTGGTATTGATTGGCTGGATTTGCCTTAGGGTAACAAGACTATGGGTCCTTAAAAACCCGCTTCATCTTATTTTCCTTTGTGCAGCTACGTACAGTAGTGGTTTTCTCTTCTCACTCTCCCTAGTCCCCAATATCTCCTTTTTCCCTTTTCAAATTAAAAGTCTCCCTTGGTAATCAAAATAGAGAGGTTACCTTGCGATAAACACTCTTTAAATTATCACCAAGGCAAGAAAACTTGAGAATATTTTATTTACTAGGCTGATTACATTTTAATGTTTAAAGAAAGTGACATTTTTAATTAGTGTTTAAGACATATGGTGAGTGTACAAATTAGCTTATTTCATACAACCAGAATTTGATGAGAGCAACTCCTCCTTCTCACTCCCCCAGTTAAAAATTGTCACTTGAAACTTAATATATGCGAGGAGGTTAAATGGTATTAAGTGATGCAGATCTGACTTAAAGATGAAGGAGATAGTCCCTGTTACGTGTGGCTAAATGTTGCCTGCATGGGCTGGAAAAATACTAGTGTCAACACCTGTGTTTGCAAAAGAATGCAGAAGTTCCAGAGCTTTAATTTCGTGCAGCCAAGAAAACAAAATCCCAGGTATCTTCTGTGTGTTAGTTTCTGTTTTAGACACGTGGGAACATAGAACAATGCACGCATGCTTTATAAGTAATAAGATCTTTCTTAAAATCAGACCATATAACAATATAAGTGATGTAATTTATTTTTATTCAGGTAGTTCTATATTCTTTTAACATCTTCCCTCCGTCACTTGGAGCTTTCAACGTGGGACATTATATTTATTCTTGACAGAGGAGCAGATTAATTAGAATAGAGTGATACAAAGGAGACGCCAAGTTAGCTATATATCTAGCATAGTATACAAAAATGTTCCACTTTGAGGCAGATCTTGGGGAGAAGAACAGCAATGGGTAGAGATATGTGATTGGTTTGCGCTTATGGTTGTTTGTCACTATTCATATAATTGTGTTTTTAGAAGAGATGCTTAAGACTTTGGGGTTATTTTTCAGTGCCTTTACTTTTAAGCTTTTGGTTATTTCCTACCAGGAAAGACATCAAATAAACCTAATATTCTACTCAAAATAAAAGTTGCCTCCATCTTGTATGTGCTTCATCTACACACTGTGGAATTGGGTTTTCATTACATGTGTATTTTCCTCTTTTTGCTAAAGGAAAATATTTCCATGGGGCTTTTGGTTTTCCCCCTTGCTCTGTGTTGATTATATTTTCCTTGTTCATCCTTTGCTGAATGAAATAAAGCTTGTTTGTGTTTCATTCCTCACAGTTCTTATTAGAATTGGTGGTGTTTTGTGCTGTTTCCTCACTTTAAGTCAGAGGAAGGAATTTTATTTATTTATTTTGACAAGATACAGTGAAAGACAATCTTGCCTGTTAGGATGCTGGGGTTTCTCAAGTCACATCCTATACCCAAAAGCTGTTCCAACGGAAAAAAAAAAAAAAACCAAAAAAAAAAAAACACCCTTTTAAGACGGTTTATTTGAATCTGTGCACTCTACCCACCTGGTGGTTATATAGTGAACTGTTACTTTAAAGAGTAGTTTAAACACCAGCCATGTTTGGGGCAGGCTGCTCTTGCAAAGAGAGCAGTACATATAACAGGAGTCTACTGTGTGTGAGATAAGGGGAAAATTCAGCTCACTGACTAGAGGTTTTAATGTGCGAACTCTAGGGAAATAATATATTGACTGTTCCGTGGCGCGCAAGAAAATTGAAGAACCCTTTGCAGACGGAGTGCTTTGCAAAGGATTCTATCTGTTTCTCTTAAAACAAAATCTGTGGCAAGATGTTTGAAATCAGCAGGACGCTTAATGCTGCTTTGTTAAATAATGAGGTAATATTTTGTCACTTTTTTCTGGGCAGCATCTGCTTCCTCCCCCCCTTCATTCTTTTTCTATGTTTATGAAGGATTCTTTTCTTTTCTGTTCTTTTTTTTTTTCTCATGGAAGTCAAGGAAATACAATTCACGCTTCCATTTCTATTCCTTCCTTTCCGTGCTTTTGGAGAATTTGGTTGTCTTTTTTTTTATGTGCAGTTTCAGCCGGCTGCTGTTTCCTAGCCCATTGTGCCACGTAAGGCTTCTCCACTGCGCGGAGTAGGTAGTTATTAACGCTGAATTGGCTTCTGGTACAGTCCATCTGGACTCTGTGTGGGAAAGCTGGCTGCCGGCGACTGATGCTGAGATATCTGCAACCTTTGGGATGTGTGCATGGTGGCGAGGGGCTGACTGATATGAGATTACTTCTTTTAAGGGAAATTGTTATTAATGAGTCAAGAAACTGCTCATTTATGGTAAGAGGGATACAGCGGCACTGGCAGCCCCACAGTGCTGGGATATCATTTTTAGGCTGCCTTAGCTGCTTGAGTGAGACAAGTTTCTTTCCGTGGTGGTGGAGGATTGTAGCGGAGAAAAAAAAAATCATGCATGACTGGGAGACTCGCCTGCCTGATTCTTGAGATAATATATTGAGAATCTGTTGCTTTACAAATGTCACACCACTGATGTAGCGGTCAGCCCCTCACTCTGAAAGATGAATGATACTATTGGAAATGCGATAATAAGGTTGACTTTTCCCAACAATAGGATTCTGCCTTTGTCTTTAGAGAAAAGGCCTCTGAGGACATTTGTGCATTTGTTTGAGGATTCCGTTGAAAGACTTTAGATTGGAGGTTTTGGAGAAATGATCAATATACAAAGTGCATGGATTTTTTTTAGCCTAACAAAACCAGCTAGTAATTTATACTGTAATAAACAGTTACTATTTTGGAAAAGTGGCCAGAATATCTTTTTATATGCCTAATTTTAATTTATGGTTCACTAAGTGTGCTGAGGTTAGTGTAGATGGGAGAAAAGAATTTTTAAAAATTCCATCTTTTATAACCTGTAGAAAAATACTAAGTATATATTTTGTTCCAAGCGGGCTGATTTTATTTGTGTGTTTGTCAGCATTGTCTTAATGTTTACTTTTCACAATATTTTAATATTGCTGAGATGGCACTCAGAGTTTCTATTGTTGATTTGAGGCACATGTGCCTACCCTTTGTACATAGGTTGAGCCATTTAGAGAACACCTAACCTGTGAATTCATCCTTAGTACACAGTTCAACAGATACTGTAGTACTATTATGATTCATAGGACTTTTTATACATTTGCTGAAAAAATCATTTTAAAAGTTTACTTAATTCAGTATTGTTCCACTTGAAGTGATTATAATTTTAATATTTTTATTCTTCTATTTCACGTATTTTCATTTCTAATAGCTAAATTTATTTATATTCAAGTCTAATAGTTCCTGCAGTATGCCCAACACATACTGTTTTATGTTGTATCTGTATTTTTTAAAGTGTGTGTATATATATACGTATGTGTGTTCATGAAACAGTAGCTTGGAGAGAATAGTTTTAATCTTTAAAAATGTAAAGGTTGTATACTTTTCTAATAATTTTTTCACAAACCCATTTATTCTTGGACTCTAAAGCGTAGGAGTGCAACATATTTTTCCGCCTGTATTTCTACTCTGCTTAGTTCTATCTCACTGTCAACTCCAGCCAGAGATTAAAGACTATGTTGAATTATGTCTTTGGTAATATTTTTACCTCTGTATATGTATTGAGGAACAAATTGATTAAATTGCAAATTAAAGAAATAGTGATAAGTTAGCCTTTTACATAAGTGTGAGGCATAAACTTCTCAGGTAAACCACTTAAAAAACCCAAATCGGAACGAAAACAATACTACTGAAGGCTTGGTAGCATAGAGGTTATAAAATGTGTAACATAGGCAGACAAACTATATACATTACCGCACACTTGCTAAATGTCTCTTTGCAAATCTTTTAAGAGGCCAAAGAAAAAAACATCCTTCGAAGGAAAGGAGTAAAATCACTTGTTTAGTTAAGCAAAATGAGCACGCTGCACAGGTTGTGAAATGAGACTGTTGTCAAAAAGCATGTTTTACCTTTCTCTGTAGCTGTAGGGAAAGCAAAGGGAGAATGTGTTTTAGTGGATTTTTAAAAATTCAGATCATGCCCCTACCCAAGTTGAAAAATAAATTCATTTAAATAAATCATTCATCATTCTCTGTTTTGAAAAGCTCAGACAGAAGGCAGAAAGGTAGAGGCTGACAGCTGCCCCCCTCCACCCTCCAGACTTTTTTCTTTTTTGTTTATTAAGAAATAGTTTTCTGAGGCAAACTTGTATGAATCCAGTTCACAGAGCAAGCTTAATCTCCAACTTGCATGCTTTTGATATGTTGGTCATGTTAGCTGCAAAAGGAGCATTGCTTACTAAAAATCAGCAATATTGTGAAATAATAAAGTTAAAATGTAGATGAATTAGCACATTAAAGTGCTTTTGTTGTATCTTTAAGCCTAGAGGCAGATCATTAAATATGTATTTCGCTGGAAAGCAACTGTCGAGAAAGATAAGGTGGTTGAAAATATTCTACACTGGAAAAGCCCTCCATCAGAGGGTGGGATGGTTCAGCCCTCAGGACAGGGGAAAGGGAGGACACTCCCACTGTTAAGATTTGCAAGCCTCCAGTGACCTGCAGTTGTTACAGTACTTTTGAGCTGGGGGAAGGGAAAAGGTAAAAATACAAGTATGGCTGTTGTTGCTTCAGCCAGGCCTTAATTACCAGACACAAGAAGCAGTTCAGAAATCTGGTCTCTGTTGTTGTAGAGGTCACCAAATCATTAACATCGTCAATCTGGCAGTAGCTAATTTAAATAGCACCTGATGTTGCAACGCCTCCCCTCGTTTCCCCAGCCAATCAGATCCTGGCTTCTGCTGACAGATGGTCCCATAAATGGATGTAAAAAGGGGAAGCTTCGAGCCAATTTCAGCAAGGCTCTGTTCAGTTGTTCTTATCTACATCCTAGAATCGGGGGTTTCAGCTCATTGCTCCTTTTCTTTCTTTTTTTTTTTCTTTCTCTCCCCCTACCGCCCCCCCAAAATAATTGATTTACTTTACAGTCATCCGCATTGTGTTTTGTGGATCTTTAAATATATATAACAATAGTAGTCGTTTAAAAAATATATTCTGAAATCTTTGAAAATTTTAAGAGAAGAGTCGAAGCTCTGCGAGACCCAATATTTGCCAATAAGAATGGTTATGGTAGGTATGACTAGATTTATAATCTGTTATTTGTGTTGCTGGAGGGAAAAAAAGCATCTACACCTTGACCAGTCTTATGCTTGCACAAGAGTTTAGTTCTCTGCTGCTGTTTGGTTCCTACATTTACTATCTCTTTTGTGTAGAGAGTGCGGGTAGGTCCTTTTATTGAAAAGCAGTGGGGATATAGATTGTCATTTTGCACAGGTCGTTGTCAGTTTTCCCTTCAACATAAAGGTGGGGGTGGAGGGTGGGCTAGAATAATTGCTGGTTTGTTGTAAGAGGTTATATTACTTGAGACCATAATGGCAAAAGAAGGGTTTTATTTTTGTAAGGGAGAGGGGCTTGTCTACGTGCCTGGGATTTGTGGGGTTGGGGGTGGATACAGCGGGGTTAGGAATCTCTCCATTTCCGTGCTGGAAATTTAAACCCCGAGAGGCAGCTCCTGGATACTGAACGTTAAGATGGGCAGTTGTGTTTTGGGGGACTGCGCAGTCAAAACGGCAAAGAGAGTGATTTATTTGGGCTTCAGTAAATGCTGCATCTTGTATTTCAAAGAGTTTCCTGTCATGACCTCATAAAAAAGAGGAGGCGGCTTGTATGTGTAGCGGTGCCTGGCGTTTTGAGTTGTTGCTTCCTTCTCTGGGCAGCAGCTCTGTAAGAAGGAATGTCAGCTTTTACATAACGTTCCTTTCTGCTTTTGACACACTGTGTGAGGGTCCATCTTCTTCTGATCACAGATGGAGTGGAATGGCTTGAAGATGGTAAGTGAAAAGAGGAAGGCAGCTTGGAGGTTCCAGCCGTGTGTGTGTGTGTGTGTGTGTGTGTGTGTGTGTGTGTGTGTGTAAGGATGGCGAACTGTGCATCGTAAATGACTGTGCTGATCGTTTCTGTGTGTGTATGTGTGTGTTGATTAGTATTTCTCTTTTCTGAAAACCAGAATCCATCTCCAAGTGTAATGGCACTGCATGCACACAAGGCACACACTGCCTCTTTCATCGAACACATTATAGCCAAGCTAGGTTGGTGTCTTTTTTGACAATCGATGTCACTGTCACTGTTGGCTGGCGTGTCCACCGCCTCTGAGCCTTCAACGGAATTACACGGCTGCTAAAGTTAAAGGCACATTTCTTTTTCAGTCTCATGCTAGGAGTGATGGGGAAGGCTGGGAATGAGGGGTGGAGGAGGTGAGATTCAGTACCAGCGGATGCAATTGTGAAACAGGACTTTCGGATGTGGAAGGGGAAGTGGAAAACCTTTCTGCCGAAGTAGTAAATCTATTTTTAGCATCATCTTTTTCTGAAAAAAGAAGCAGGGAAACTCCTTGAGTGCCGCTTCTGTCGCCTGATGTTGACCCTGAAGATATGGCACAAAATGGCATGATCAGATGCCACGAGTGCCCACTTTGACTTTGAATTTTCACCAGCAATAGGTTTCATGGGATTTCAGAGCTGGCTATGGGGGGAGGCTGTAAATTCATATCCATCTTACTTATTTTTCTCTAGAAAAGCCTGGGGAGGACTTTTCACTCTGCATAGATGTTATAACAAAGCTGTGGTCTTTTTCCCATTCTTAGAGGATTGCCTTTGTCTGGCTGCTTGTTTTGATGGGTGTAAAACAAATAAGATTAGACCGAGCAGCCCAACTGAAAGCGATAGCTGGGAGGAAAACCCAATGAAAGGTTGCCGGGGAAACGAACAGAGGAGAAGCCGAGTAGGGAGCAGGTGGCTATCATGAGAACACACTGCAAACAGTGTAAAAAAAGGGGGGGGGAGATAGGACCTCGATTATCTTTGCTGTTCTTTGTGGCCAGCCCAACTTTAATTATTCTTTATAAATAGGTGTTAATTACATTTCTAACTCCGGTTTACAGTGATTTTTAGAAATCTATTTTTAAGCGTCTGTTCTGTCTCCTCTGGTTTTTTGTTGTTGTTGTTGTTATTGTTGTTGTTGTTTTTTAAAAAACAGAGAGAAGGAGAGGGGGAAGGGAGGATAGGGAATCTCGCTTTTTTTTTGTCTTCCCCCTTTTCCCTGCTGTGAAATTGTACGTGCAAAAAATCGCAAGGAATCCTGTGAGACCATTTGAAAAAAATGTAAATTATATTGAATGAAGTTGACGGAAGCATAATAGTGAACTCTCACAGCTGATAGGTTCCGCAAATGATTTCTTAGAAATTTCCAGCAAATATTCATAGGAAAAATATAGGCAGAATAGATTTACCCTAAGCAATGATTTCGTGTCAGGTGATATTAGTAATTTTGCTAAATCAGATGTTGATACTATAGTTCGGGGGAGTTCATTGTATCTTTATTTCATATCCTAACTAGAAATTACTTTACAGAATAATAAATGAAGAGCTGCATTCTAGCCTTTTGCTTCCCTTCCCTCCGTGCCTCCAGTCACAGGATCCAGCAAGCTTGCACCCTCACAATCGCTGCCTTCCATTTGGCATTTGGTCCTGATTCTTTCTGGTCTTGGCATAAACTGAGTGAAACGCTGATTTTTTTTTTTTTTTTTTTAGTGTCTCTGGACGTCTGGGACCCATGCGTGTACTAGGTGACAGGCGTCACTCTCTTTTTCTCTCCCTAAGTGTGCTTTGTCAATAGTCTCTTTTTCTCATGATGGTGGTTACCAGAAGGACTGAAAGGTATAGTATTTGGATGAATAGGAGGTAGTGTAAAAACAACTGAAACGTTGATCTCTTACGGTTTTCTCCTGAGGGACAAAAATAGATACATGTTCAGGTAACTAATTTTAAGTCCAAAAAGGAGAGAATAAACAATACCGAAAGACATTAAAAGATTAGGAAATATAACTGGCTTTATTGAAAATACTTTTAATTTTTACTCTCCCCATTGCAAATCTCCATGTGCCCTCCTCCATTCCTTTTTCCTTGCAGATGTATCTGTTTGTTTTGTCTTCTTATTGGGGGGTTTAAAAATTTTGTTTTGACTCTTGAGGTAAAAATAAATAAACTTATATTTTTTGCCATACGCTTAAAGCTTGCCCTCATCTCTTGAGTGCATAAACATATGTTGCCTTTAAAAAATAGTTTTTTAAAAAATCTCTAATTTTTTTTCTTTTCTGAGAATTTTCTGACCATTTTTAGTTAGGGAAAAATAATTTCCATAAGAAGTGTCATCTTGGCTTGACTTGTAAAAAGATACGTGGTTCTTCGGCTGACCTTTCTACCTTCTTTGTCTTAAAAATATTAATGCCTACTACCTGCATGTGGAGGTGTGCCGTTATGGGAGCACAAGGTTGAGTGTGCATTTATTAAGAAGTGAAAAACTGATTGGAAATATTTCTGCAAAAAAACACCTGACTATATAGCAGTTTTAATGCTCAGAATGTCTATATATCTCATAGTAATAGAATGGTTAAATTATTTAATATTTAAATTTTTGAAAGAGTAAAATGAACACAGGTAGGGAAGTAGCTAAAAAATTACTTTGAGAATCATTGATTTACAAGACGAATTTAATATCTCATTTTAAAAAAGTAACAAACAACTTAACCATTCGTTTGTGATCTCAGTCCCATTCATTCCTACCTGCCATTCATTCAAGCCATCCTCCTGACCAGATATAGATGGCCTTGCTTCTGTCTGATGGTTCATGCAAATCCTTAAAACTTTTTTCTCTCCCCATAGCCTTTCCTTGGTCCTTTGAATATTAGGGTGTTATGAGAGGAAAGTTGTGAAGTAATAACAATAGAATATTTTTTTTAAGAAAGAGAAAGAGAATGAGCCTTTGCATTTTACTTCTGAACTCAGTCTTGCAATAGGGTTTGAGACACATTAGACTTCAGATATTTTAAACCTGGGATATCTATTGGGGATAATTTATTTGAAATTTCAAATCTAGAAATCATTGCATGAATGGTGCTTTGTGTGTTTTCAGTATCTCTAAGAGGATTTGTTGGATGAATTAAGGTGTTTTTCTCAAGTTAGAGTTACTATGAACAATGAAAGGGTTTCCTTCAGGGCAAGTCCTTTGCTTTGGTTTGATTTCTTCCCTTTGCACTTATCTCCTCATTGTAGGTGGATTCTCTTTCTATATGTAGACCAAATACTATTCCTTCCATAAGAAGATATGCTGCTTCATTTAGTCCTTGGCATCATAATATCTTATTTTAATTTAAAAAATGAAACGAATTATCTGTGCATACTGCACGTAAGGAATGGTGGTCTGGATAGAGGTCATTGTACATAGACAGAAGTACTTTGGCCTTGACAAATTTCTTCATCAGTTCCAATGATTTGTGGCCACAAGGCACTTAATTTATATGCCTGGACATTTAATATGTACATTTGTTGGTGAGCTGGCCAGCGGATGCTAGACACACGAGTACGCGCTGGCAAATGCTGCAATGCAGTATTTTTTCCCCAATGTCATTGGGAATTTGGGGGGTTGGAAGGGAAGTGAACATTTTCCAGCTTTTATCTTACTATTTTCCAGTCGACGGGCCATGTGGTATAGAATTGGTCAATTCCCCTTTTGAAAGTAAAGTCAACCTTTTATTTCCCACTATCCATTCCCCCCATCCATTCGATGGAAAGTATGTGTGTGTGAGAAAGAGAGGGAGAGAGACTGTGTGTATATCAGTGTAAGTGTGTGTTCCTGGATTCCTGCACCTGCCTTAGGCTTTTCTTCTTTGGTATTACCAAATGTGTATACACACTTACTTAGAAGGATATGTGTGTCAATAAATGGAAAGAAAACCGAAATGGGCTGCTTCCCGTAAGAAGTAGCTTCTTCTTTTCATTAACTTCAAGAGTTCTCTTATTAGAAAAATACAAAACTTCAACTATTCATCAAAAAAGATATATCTAGACCCTGCAGATTTCCATTAGTAACCAAACACCTCTCTTTAACTGTCACT
Organism: Avahi laniger; assembly: GCA_963575035.1. NCBI lineage: Eukaryota > Metazoa > Chordata > Mammalia > Primates > Indriidae > Avahi > Avahi laniger. The sequence goes on along the minus strand of CAUYSK010026962.1, from coordinate 20,860 downwards.
TGAGAAACTATAAATGTACATAATCATGACAACATTTGTGAGCTAAAAACTGCCCTTTCAATCAAGAGGTTGGGTTCGAATTAAAATGTGTGTGGGTGTACGTGTGTGTGGGAGGAGGATTGTTTTTCTTTGGGGGCATTTGGACCTAGTCTTTACCATTGGTAAAAATAAGAAAGGAGGTAAGATGGCTGTGTTAGCATCTGTGCTTTGCTTTGTTAAGTTTGTGTGCGCGCTCGTGTGTTTGTGTGTGTGTGTGTGTGTGTGTGTGTGTGTTTGGAACATCCTTGTATTTTTGAAATCTCCGCGTATTTTAGGGTAAAGGGTTTTTAAAGGTCACTGGCTTTCTAAGGGTAAAAGAAAGGTAATCTGTGGATGGATGGGAGTTGTCACAAGCAGTAATTGTCTTAAATTAGCTATTTAGCGATGAAAAGAAAAAAAAAACTGGAGGACAAGAGCGGAGAGGGGTACCAACATGTGGATCTGCACCTTTCTGGTATAGGAGATAATGAGTGACAAATTTGAACTGGTGCAGTGCGGGGTGCCCGATAATTTCTCAGAACCTTGACTTTGCAGGTTCATTACTTCCTTGCTTGCTTGTTCACACCTTTAATTATATCCTGTTTGGGATGCTAGCTGGGGGCACCAAAGATGAGCCATTTTGTTTGTTGTTTACTTCATTAAGTGTTCAGGCAGTGTGTTCACAGTAGCTTTAAAGCATTAGTGTTAGGAATCAAGCACTTTGGAAATGGAATTGTTACAAAAGAACAAAAAAATAAGAAAGCAGTCAGCCATCTAGCTTGCTTTGGATGTTCACATCCACTATGCTTAATGGTAATATTTATGCTGTTCCTTGTACCTTCATTAAGAAATAACTTATGCAGTGTCAGGGCTCCTAATAGGCTGGTGGCTTATGCTCTCTCGCTCCGGCTCTCTCTCGCTCTCTCTTGCTAATCCTTCTCACCTCACCCCTGAGATTCTGCCTTTGCCTGGACCATTTTAGGACTGACCATTTTTGCTTTAGGGAGGCTCACTATTCAGATCCTTGCTGTATCTAACACCCAAGGTATTTCCCCTGCCATAAGTCTTCTCCTCTGCAGGAATCGAGAAATGCTAAGAGCCATAAAGGAATCCTTAAATAAATTTTGGTTGAGAAAGCAGTAAAAATGTTGAGGAAATAAGGTCAGTGTAATTGTTGTGCTTGCATTTTTTGTTTTTTGTTGTTTTTGGAAAGTCTTATTTTTAACCACAAAAGTAAAATGCAAAACCAGCACATGTGACTTTTTTTTAAATGGAAAAATATTGTATGTTGTAGGTCTTTCCTGAAAATAACTTCCCTTGGACTCTTGGTTTGAAAAATAACATTTAAACTCGAGTTTAATATTTTAATTATTCATTTAAACTATAAAATGTAATTTATAAATATTTTTCTATGGGAAGTTTAGTTCTTTTTTCAGGACATGGGGAAGCAGAGAAACGATCCAGCCAAGATGGCGAATTCTGAAAAACACACCACAGCACCAAGGTTTCCTCTACCTACGCTCCGTGGCATTGAATCTTCTCCTGTGCCTATGAATCGGTTATCCTCTATTGTTGTCTACTCTCTCTTAACAAGTAGCCCTTGAAGTTTTTTTGCCAGCAGTGTTCATTGTAGAGGCTGGCTGTCATTCCTTATTGAATGAAGAAGTATTTGTTGAGGACTTACTATGTGCGTTACTATGGACCATGGAATTCAAGGTCACTGTTTCTTTTTCTTTTGACACTGATCAAAAGGCACAATTAGGGGATAACTCCCTGCGATTGCAGATAAAGTTAAGGTGAGGGATTTGAAGGTTTGCACATCGCATGGTGAATGTTTTTCCTTCTGTATTTGTAAAAGCCTAGGCATAACTCCAAAAGATAGAAATAAAAGTTCTTCTGGACATTTTAGTCTGTAATGTTCTATGTGTCCAGATGTTCACTCTCGGGAAGAAGTAAAGTTTGGACAATTGGAAGGAACTTGTCTTTCAGGCAGCTGCCCGTGAAGCTTGGCTGGAACCCGTTAATTTTACAAAATTTGAATGCCTTGCTTTTGACATAAATGACTCTTTTGAATTCCTTTTCCTCTGTTACCCTTTGGGAACACCTGAACAGACAGTGACCCTCTTGGCATGTCCATGTGCAAATTGGAAGTTTGCTAGTGGAGCAGAAATCATAGTTACTTTGTCATACACATCTAGATACTATGTGATCCATGCATATGTATGTATGTGTGTGTGTGTGTGTATGTGTGTGTGTGAGTCTGTCTGTCTCTCTGTCATAGAAAGGCAGCTGTGATCCCCAGAGTGCCGTGGGCTGTGCCAGTAATGGCTTCTCAAATAGTCTGTGTTTTCCTAAGCTGCCAGTCTGAACCCTTTAAAGTTTTGCTTTCTAATTTCTACATGAAAAATAAAGACTGAGTTGATTTTTTTTCCAAGTGCCCCCTTTGAAGATGCAGCAGTAGTAAATACAACTCTAATGATAAACCTTAGCTCTAAGTGCTATTTAAAAGTCTGTCGTGGAAAGCCTGAGAACTTACAATCTTTACTAATGAAACTTTCATTAGGAAAGTGCTCACTTAAAATGGAGTAAACGACTAAGTCCCTGTAATTTGTGATTTTGACCAGATTTGACTCATCCTTTCTTATGTTACTTTTTGTAATGCAGCCAACCACACATCCAAAATTCTGGATATTATACACGTCTTCACCATTAATTATCTCTGTTGATGCACTGGGTACAGACAGTACAATTCCCACAAGTCCAGATTCTTACTGTAACACCAAAACAGAAGTGATATTTATGAATAATACTGCGAAAGTTGTCCTCTTAGTAACCATTCCCTAAAGGAAGCTTTACATAAATGTGCATTTATTATTGAGGATATTAAAAGGGAATCCTTAGCTTTTACTTTTTAATTTGGGCTAAAATATGTAAATTGTTTTTATTTTGGAGTTGCTCTGTTTTAGGTGGCTTTGGGGGAGGATAACTTTCTAGCTTGATTATATTTTAATTGCCTCTGTAGTGGAAAAGGTTCCAATCTTGAAATCAACCTGGTTATTGTGATTAGGACCCACAGGGCCAGTGTGCAGATGGGGCTAAAAATGTATTACATTGACTTGTAAGCATGTAGGAAAATTAGATTTGTTTCTACTAGATACCACTATCATTATGCCTTTGTTGGCAAGGCCAGCTCAGAGGCCGCAGAACCATGAGTCTGCTTCTGGCTTTGGAGGACCTTCACGGTGTGCCTGTTCAGGCAAACCTCTGAAAAGATTGTTCTTTGTCTTAAGAACCCAGAAAGAAGCTGGGTGCGGTGGCTCACGCCTGTAATCCTAGCACTCTGGGAGGCCGAGGCGGGAGGATTGTTCAAGGTCAAGAATTTGAGACCCCATCTCTACTAAAAATATAAAGAAATTAGCCGGATAACTAAAAATATATAGAAAAAATTAGCCGGGCATGGTGGCACATGCCTGTAGTCCCAACTACTCGGGAGGCTGAGGCAGGAGGATTGCTTGAGCCCAGGAGTTTGAGGTTGCTGTGAGCTAGGCTGACGCCACGGCACTCTAGCCCAGGCAACAGAGCGAGACTCTGTCTCAAAAAAATAAAAAAAAAAGAAAAGAAAAAAGAATCTGGAAAGTGCAAAGGACTGGTGAACTTGAGTTAGAATCCTGACTCTTTCAGTTAATAATTGAGTTATCATGGATGAGCTGCTTCAACTTTCTGAGCCTCAATTTCATCTTTATGATGGTGATGATACCGCCTGACTCAGTGTTTCTGTGAGGATTAGATGAAAAACAGTATTTGAAGGCATCAGCCATGTGTAGGACTGGAAAATTGAAGATGCTTAGAGGATGTTAAGTCTCTTTTAGTCTGTTAGTCTTTCTGTCCCTTGGCAAATGCCCTTCCTCAGGAAGAGGCCCATCTGCCCATGCCAGATGTCCTGGGCAGTGACATCGCATGCTACCCTCACAGTCTCCATACTCTCCCCAACACTCCAGAGGGGTGACACACACTGATTTTTTAACATAGACAAACCCCCAGTTTTTCCATGGAATTGTGTGGCTTTATTAAATTTTCTGCATCCTCCTATGGGTTTGCAAAGTACATCCATGATCTCCTTTGGAATTAGAATTAACTTGGAGATTTATTTGTCAAAAGAGAAAAAAGATGAAGATAAAATTAATTTTAACTGGTGCTGTTTTTAAATTTCATGAAAGAGCCTGTTAGGAAATGTGTAAGTCAACCAGAAAGAAAATAAAAATGAGTTGAGCTTAATTGATAAGATCCCATCTTTGCTGTCTATATATTGCAAGTTATTTTAGGCATATATTTTTATATATTTATTTTTATATATTTTATATGTAGTTAAGTTTTATATATTTATTTTATGTCTCTATATTGTAAGTTATTTGACTTTTGCCCAGAAATCAACTTACTTTGAAGGTACTTTTTCCCCTTTACCACACACATCAGCTTTTTTCTGTATCTACCTTGTTTTCCTAATAGGCTGAATTTTGAAGTTCTGTTTCTCAAGGAGTGGTGAAGAGGCTGTGGCTTAATGAGATTTTTCTAACTTGCCATCAGTTATCCTCCTTCTGCTTGGCGAGGCAGGATGATGGATGGGTTTGGCAGTGTGAACAGCCCTAGAAGTGATCGGATTGACTGAAGAGGTGTGCGAGATGTGAGCAGAATGCTGGCCCTCAATTCATTACCCTCCCATTTGAAGAAAAAAAAGAGAAAGGAGGAAAACCACCACAAAGGCCTTGATGTCGGTGTTGATTATGCACAGTTGGAAAGGGGTTGTGGGTGGTATCAGGACTGGTGTTAGGCCAAACCTAATTTTGTACCTTTTTTCCAAGGCCCTGAAGGGGGAAATAAATAGGCACAATAAACAAATTCACCAATTGTTTTAAATTGGGACCTGTTGCTGCTACCAGTGAGAATAGAGAAATAACACAAATAGTTCCTAAAGGGATCCAAGGCTTAAACTGAAAACACAGTCTTAGAACTTTGTTTTAAGGTCACAGATTTTGAATTCTACATCATATACCCATGGGAAGGAGGTGAAGGAGAGTCATTTTCTTTTCTTCAATTTAATCCTTAAAATTAGAGTTATAAATTGATCTAATCCCCAAGTGGCATTTTGCAGGACCTATGTTTTTTTTTTTTTTTAAAGAGAGCCTTTACTATGAAACAGACAGAAAATAGAACTTTTCTCTTTCCATGTGATCTATTTCAAGGCCTTACCGAGAATCTTCAAAGGATTTTGCAGGTGTGTGTGTATATCCCTTGTATGTGGGGTACAAGCTCTCTGGAAGAATTTGGTTGGTTTTTAGACTGTATTTGTACACTGCAGAAATATAGCTGTAAAAAAACAGGGAGCTTTATTTTGACAAGAGGGTGGTATAGAAGACATTTCTCCATATTTTAGAAAAATCTCACACGTATTAATGAAGGATCAGTAAGAGATGACTGAGTGATTTGAGCAGCCAAATGGGCAGGGTGGGGGCAGGTGGATATTCCTAGGACCTTCTTGCAGGTAGGCATTTATATTATTAAAAAATTAAAAATTATTCCATATTTAAGTCAATACTTGAATTTCAATTCCTTCTTTTCTTACATTTCTGGCTTAAGGTTTTTCAAGAGAAGAAAAAAGACTTCAAGCTTAGAGGAGCTTTAGTAAGAACTCATAAACAGGTCTCCAGTCAGTGAATTTTGAAGACATAGCCTTGTGGTTGGTGTAATCTTAACAGGACTCCTCCTGAACTATCAAGTCATGTCAGTTTCCCAAGAACAGAGGAGGGAGTTTGAATTCTAGAACTTCAACTGTTCTCAACACAGTTCTACTTGTAACAGATCTGTGACCATGGAGATGGAGATCATCTCTCATATTCACTTAGCATTGTGTAATTTTTGTTATATGCTGTCAGTTTGATCTCTTTAATGCAATTTGGGCAGGTACTGTTAACTCCTTTTTATAGAAAATAAAGCTTAGCCACTTTCTTAAGGCTACATGTTCAACAATATCAGAAGTCCTTGCTCCACAGTGTCTGGAATATGTCCAACTTGACCAAAGTTGGAAAAAAAAGTTGTGAGGAAAAAAAAAAAGGTAATTTGTTTCTGAGATCAAAATTTTCACAGGGGAATCAACAAATACGTATTGCATGTCTAGTGCATATAAATTCCATATTCTAGGTGCCTCCTGGAATGTCTCAGTAGTTAAAACATGTTCTATTATAGCCAGTAAGGACGATGACAGGCAGAACGTGGACAGTGTCTCAGCAGAGGAGGTGCAATGTACAGAAGAGAGAGACATTAGTTCTTTTGCGGGGAAGGAATCAGGTTTCATGGTAGAAATGCCATTTGAGTGGAGCCAGGAAAGCTGAACAGGCAGAAAAATTAGGAGAAAGGGGAATTCCACATGGAGGGAATAGTATGAGTAAAGACATGGAGATGGGAACTTAAGGGACTTGCTTAAGAAATCGTGATTAGTCTGTTGTGCATATAGATAGGATATGTAAAGATAAAGCTAGACAGACAGGTGAAAGCTATGGTTTAGAAAGATTCCAATGTTTTGAATTGATTTTGACTTGGAATTTGTAGCCATGAAATGCTTTAAATCAGAGAACTGTCATTTCCTGATTGTTTTGCAGGGTCAAGACCTGCCTTTATTAAGTCATTATTTCTCAGAAGTTGAAGTCACCCTAATGATGCTTCTAAATTAGATATTGGTTAGAGAGAATCAGCATCAGAGCACCCTTCTGGTCATAATGTGATGTTACGATGGTGATGCTCATTGGTGAAGTCACCTTGAGGGCTGCTTTTAGGGTTCCAGTGCCAGAAAACAGTAGGAGGAAAAATATCAACTTTATTTCAGATCATAAAGAAATGTGCCATTAGAGGAATGGACTGCATTCTCTCACCAACAGGTACCAGTGCTCATTTTGCGGGATAACGTGTGGCCGGGGAGAGGATGGTGACGGGTGGGGAATGAGCTTATTTTCTCCAGTGTGAAAAAGTACCCACTTCAGACTTCCAAAGCATGCTTGCCTTCCCTGGTCGTCTGTTAGTCCTGGAGGGCAGAAATCATGTCAAATGCTCTCTTATTTCAATGTCTGATACATAGTAGGTACTTCGTAAATGTTTATTGAATTAAGTTGCATTATCATAATGTGGCTTTTGTAGGTGTTTTAGTTTTCGATTTTTAAAGAGCCTGAACTACAGAGTTAGAAGGATCTGTCATTACTTGTGGGAGTCTGTTTTGCCCAACTCGCCTATCTTTTCTGAGTTTCAGTTTCTTAATATCTAAAATAGAATTAATACAAATTCACAGCTTAATGGGAGGATCAATTCAACTATATCCTTGATACACTCTAATGGACAGGATAACAATATTAGTAAATTACTAGGTTCTAATTTTGCCTATAGTTATTTTACTGGGTCTTGACCAGCATTAAAAAAAAATCAAAACAGTGGAATGATGGAATGAAATGAAATAGAAAAGAAAATATTAGTGGACGGTACTTACTTAGGGTAAGTATTATTTCATGAAACTTTGTGTCAATTACCTATGTTCTATGTTGTATTATGAAATTGTGGTTTTCAATGTATTTCTTACTTTTTTTTTTTTTTTTACTTTGTTGGTCATGGTCAGAAAAGTTTGATAAGCAGTATTCTAGATGGTCACTCTGTATTATCCAAAGGAAAAATAACAATCAGCTTTTTTTCAGAATTATGCAGTACAAGATCTCTAGTATCTTCCAAATTATTAAAGAAAGGATGACTTCTGATTGTTTTAGATTTAATATGAATCATTGTATCCTAAATATTTGATAATTAATGATGTCTGCATGGTATATGTTGGGAGTCTCTATTAACCAAATATTTATTAACTAGCAAACCTCATTCTTTGGCTGTGCTACCTAGATGAACCAGCAAAGTAATAATGATAATGATAATAATAAGTATGAAGGTAACCTAGAGGTGGGAGTAGAAATAATGCGATTAGCTTTCATTTTTTGAGCTCTTGCTATGAGTCAGGCACTGTGCCTTACAAACACCTTCCCTTTTAATCCTAAAACACCTTTAAAACGTAAATGTTAATTTTTCTAATTTATAAACAAGCTAACTGAGATTTTGAGAGGTAAATCAAAGTTACACAGTCAGCAATTGTTTGGGCCAGGATTTGATTTGAACACAGGTCTGTCTGATTCCAGAGCAAAATTTAAAAGATTTATTCAGTTCCATAAAAATGTACTAAAATGTCTGCTATATGTTAGCTCTGTATTCCTCTACAAATACAAGTGGCTCAGTCAGTCTCTTCCCTTGAAGGTTTACTAGCTGCCCTTGGGGTTTTACTATGCATGAAGGTGAATAAGGCTTGATTTAATCACAACAGGAGACAGGACAGGCACAGAGAGTTTTCATACTGTATATTGTACTCTGGAAGTACTAAGAAAAGTGCCTGGCACATAGTAGGCATTCAATAAAGATTTACTGAATTGAATCGAAGTTGTATTAATTCTCATCTAGGGATTTGGGAGGGAGTGGGGAGAGTATTGTGGAATCTTTGTGCTAAAGAATCACTACATTTTTATATGCCTAGAGGCATGGGTGACCTTACCTGCACTGTGGACAGATCTGTCCCAAAGCCATCAGTGCCTTTTGGAGCCCCTAAAACTGGCAGCACAGAAAAGGCAACAAGAGCTCAAGAACTCAAATTGTAAACTTCAAGTTTCGTTCAGCCAGAGAGAACATTTTCCATCTTAGTATAAAAAGTGAATCCCACGGCAGAGGTATTTGGAGAATGATAAATGGAAGGTAGGCTTCCTTAGAATGGAAAATAATAATCATTGTTGTTATTTTTACTATGCCACTTACTAGCCTTATAACTTCAAGCAAGTCACATTACCTCTCGAGCCTCAGTTTCCACATTTGTAAAATGATTCTACCTCTCAGGGTTGTGAGGATTAAATAGATCCATTTGATAAATACATACTAAAACTTAATATTTGTGGGTCTCTGAGGATTTAGTAGTAAAGGAGACATAGCCTCCTGCCCTCGATGAGCTGAATGTCTGGTAAAAGTGCTGTGAGAAACGGGATTCAGTCTCTCACCACCTGCAAAAGCCACTACCGATAGAATGCAGCGCCCTGCAGTCTACCCTGGGGGTATGTATATTATTCCTGTATATGTCTCATTTGTATCATCAGAATTCCAAGTTTGTTGAGGGCAAGGGTGCTGTGATATTCATCTTTTTATCTCCTCCTCGCCTGTATCCCAGCTTTGCTTCTTTCTGCAATGATACCTTATCTGGTAGTTGCCCCGCTGAATCCAGCCCAATTCAGTAAATATTTACTGAGTTGTTCACGGTACTGTGCTGGGAAAGGGAGAGTAACATTTGCTGAACAGAGCTGAATTTAAAATGACTTTAGAGCAAAAAGGGGAGCAGTATCATGAAACGGTGATATACTACACTAGTGCTAAAAATGCCTGTGATCTATTCAGGAAGAAAATAGGGCCCCAAAGAAAATTCAGCAGCAAGCCTAAAAAAAAAATGTATTTTTTCTCTCTCTCAGTGCTGTTTTGTTTGTATTTCACGGAAAAACCATGTATTTGCTACAGACACACAGTTGAGATGAGATCTCAGAGATTGCTACTTAATTGATGTGTGGCTCAGGACCAAGTCCAGCTGCCTTCACAAGTCCCAGGAGACCCTCTGTGGCCTGGCTCCTGCTCTCTTCTGCAGCCTCCCGTCCTCCAGCTCTCTGCTTCGCGTTCGTGCTTCACTGTGAAACTGCACCATGCTCTTCCCTACCTGTGCTCAGACAGACCCCTTGGTCTCCAACATCCTTCTGCTCTCTTCACCTGGCTTCATGCGTCAAAAAGGAGGCCTGTCTCACCCAGAAAGGTTGCCCTAACACACACTGCGTTGGAGCCTCCTCTGTTAGCACTGCAGCGTCATTTGACCATTGGTCTTCAACACTCCATAATCAAATGTTGATCTGTCCATGCTTCACCACCACCTCAACAATCAGGACTGGGTTTATCTCTGTGCCTGGCACCTAATAGGTGCTCAGTAATTAATTATTAACTGAATGATGCTGTTGGATGTTGGTTAGGTTGTCCATAATGTGTTCCCATCAGGTGCTCTCTAGCCTGAGTGGGATGTTGGACCCAAGGCTCCCTTGTCATGAAGACTGGCTTAGACACTGCTGTTGCTCATCAACCCCAGTTTTATAACTTAGAGCTGAAGATCTTGAGTACATCTGTTTACATGAAACTTAACCCCGATCACCATGAGTGACCTGTAATTCCTCAGTAATTCTTTCTTCTAGACTCCTTTATGTCACTTGTTTTTTGTACCACACAGTTAACAATTACTCATCACAATAACAGTGACCCTTTATAATGTGTGTGCCAGGCTTTGCAAACACATCATTACTTAGATGATCTCATTAAATATCATAATAACTCTAGGAAGCAGGTATTTTTATTCCCATTTTGAAGAAAGGGAACCATGGTCACATGGCTAGGAAAATATCAGACTTGGAATTCAGAACCTAGTTTGTTTGATTCCAAAGCCCATGTTCCGTCTCCCATTTTATATTACTTACCCCTTAAAAGGTAGGGACTAATGAGAGGCAGTTAGCCTAGTGGTTCTTAATAGGGACTTTCGATCAAGACTACCTGGGTTCAAATCCTGGTTTTACCAGTTGTGGACCTTGGGCAAATAACTTCCACTCCCTATGCCTCAATTTCTTCATTTGTAAACTAGGGTTGTTGTGAGGATTTTGTGGGCCAATGTATATTAAGGACTTAAAACAGTGCTTGGCAATAAAGTAATAACAATCATTATTACCATACAATATTAATTTGTATCACTTTCTTCAAATATTTGTTCAGTGCCTGCTGGACACTGTTCCAGGTGCTGGAGGTAATGGCAGTAACCTAAGGCAAGGCCCTGCCCTCGTGGATCTTTTGCTTTAGAGGGGAAAGACATATAGTAGAGCAAGTAAATAAGTAGATATTAGCAGATATTATATACTGTGTGGTATTTTATAATTTCACATAGTGAATGTTGTTTAAAAATAAGAGAGAACAGGTTAGAGAATGTCACTAATGAGTACTTGTTTGTGGACACAGTAAGGCCACACACACATGATTTAGCCAATGCCTTGCTTGGCTGGTGAGCTGGAATAGTCAGTGCCCTGTTCTGAGAGACTAAGCTTCCTATGTCCAGCTGCTGATTCTTGAGGTGACAGGCTTGTCTGACCTGCACTTGGTGTGAGGTTGTCTTTCCTGGAATGTAGGAGGAAATCAAACAATTGGGTTGAGGTATTTGGGCCTCAGGAAAACCCAACATAGAGAACTCATAAATGGTCCAGGGGACCCAACCTATAAGGGAGAGGCTCTACTTTCTTTCCCTATATTAGGCTGTGAAATGAGATAAATATTCTGGGAAGGTTAGAAGGAGGGTTTGGCCAATCGTTCAGGTAAGGACAGAGTCGGCCAGGATGTCTTGTCAAATAGGATATCCTGATGGCTCCTTGCTGGAGCCTGAACCTAGAAGGTGAGGTATTTTGGGGCATTATCACAGGATTCTTCATTTCCATAAAAGTATTCTACTGGTTAAGGATATCAGCTTTGGAGTGGAGAAATAAGATCTTTTTCCTTCCCCACTTACTTGTTGAGAGGTCTTGGTAAAGTCACTAACTTGTCTGAGCCTCAGTTTTCTTATCTATAAAATGGGGCTAATAATATCTTCCTCAGAGGCTTGTTTAGAAGATTGAATTAGCATATGTAAAGAGCCTTTTTCAGGGCCTGGTGCATAATAGGCATTTAATAAAGGAGGATTTTAAAAAGTCATACCTTTAGGGTATGCATTTTAAATAGTAGTAATTTATTTCAGGGTTCACAGGGAGAGATGGTTTAGACTGAAATATAAGAGCTATTTCCCATTCCATAACTTTCAAAAAAGAGAGCAGATAATCTCAAAACTGAGGACATGTCATCTCAGAAAGGATTGTGGATGCCAAAGAAAAATAAGATTGGATTTGCTCTAAATCAGTATGCTAGAGACTAGAACAGCCAGTCTCTGTCACAAAGCTGTGTTGGCTCCATCTTCCTGGGGTTACAAATTCTTAGAGGCCTGAGGCTCTATAAAGAGAAGCACTTGGTTAAAGGGCTTTGGAGTCCCAAATACTGAGTTCAGTTCTTTCCTGGAATAAGTTAGAATGGGGGTGGAGGTGGTAAGGACAAGAGATGATTTGATTATTTTCATAGATCAAAACTATTCAAGAAAGTACCCCATACTAACTGGAGTTTTAAATAAACCTACTTGGTGCTCCAATGTGAGCAACTGGAAAGCACTAGTTTTAGAATACTGATATAAAACTTTATGTATTTTTATCTCTCCATTGTGTATAGTATTCTATAAAATTGGATTAAAATTTTGAGATTAAAGAGAGAGAGAGGTACAGTTTATTCTCATCCCAAAGCTCTTTTGTTTTCATTAGCAACATGTAGCCTCAGAATTACTTTAAAAACAAAACAAAACTGTCCATCAAACACATTTAAGAATAAAAGAATAATTTTCCAAGCATTCGGCAGTGCACTTTTTGTGCAGAGCACTGGGTGAAGCTCTAAATATTTTTTTTCTTCCTCTCATGGTTAGTGTCATGTTAGTATTGTGATTCTCCTGGAATTTATTTGACCCCTTTGGCCACTACTTCACATTTGTTTTGATCTTGATGCCTGCGCTCATCTAAAATAAACAGAGCTGGAAGAATGAAGACAAAGCTTAAGAAAAGGATTTTAAAATATGTAACCACCCATTCCTCTTACGGTTTTCTCAGTATGCTGAGGAGCCTGGTAGGTTGGGAAAAAAGAAGCCTCCTCCTATGTGTCCTTTTTCTCTCCCTCTAAACTCTCCTAGCACCCTGCACCTGTCTCTCATCACTGGTCCCTTCAGTGGGCATTGGTTGAATTCTCTCTGTGTCCTGCATGCTGAAAGCAAGAAGTCAACTGAAATTCAGGCCCTACGTTCAAGGAACTCCTTTTCAATGGGAGACAGGCAGCTATTAATAAAAGTAGTGTGGTGAGTATCAGGGCAAAGAAGGACAAGGAGGTACCTAGGACTGTGTATGTTGGGGGGTGGGCTCCAGGGAGTTTTGCAAAATGACAGGGTTATTTAGATGGTGATAGGAGAAGCATTTCAGTGGGCACATATACAAAGACATGGAAGGGATATACTGCCAAAGGTGTTCAAATTATGGCACTTACCTCACTGCATTTTGAAACTTTGTTTTCAGATATGTCTGCTAACTTTCCAAGACTGAATCCCTAGAGGGCAGGGATCAAGTGCCATGGAACTCAGTTATCTAACAATGATAATATATTTAATTTTTGCCACAATCCTGTGAACCCTATCAGCATTACCCCTATTGATATGCCCTGAGTTTTACTTGAGGAAACTAAGGCACAGAGTGGTTAAGCAATTTGTCCAAGGTCACACAGCTAAATAGGAATTTGAACGTGTGCCATGAGATTCTAGTGCCTATGTTTTTAATTATTATGCTATGTGATAGTTATTTAATAAATGTTTGAATTGATTTTAATTGAATGAATATAGAAGTAATTACATGATAATTTATTTACAAAAACATACCAGGCATGCCTAGGTCTAATAGTTGTTGCAGCAAAATGTTAAGGATCCCCATTGGCTTTGGCTTTGGCTTTGGCTTGTGTGACTTACAGAAACTCTCACAGGTGGGAATGTTCTGTGGGACTCTTCACCTCAAGATGGTACTGCAGAGTTCAGCCAAATTCAGATCCAAAGTAAAAACAAAATATGAGTTTAGGCCTCAAATAGAGGAAATTAGAGATGGAAGGAATGTGGAGACGAAGAAACAGAGGCTGTAAAGACACCTTGCCTGGAAAATGGAAGGCCTCTGGCCTTAAAAATACAGTCTTTTGAGATAATTTGAAAAAAGCTGAGGGAGACAGCAATGATAAGGGGAATACAGCTTTAAAAGGATGGAAGTGTTCCTATTTTTAAATTGATTCTTGAGAGATGAAAAAGAGGTTTGTGGAGGGAACAGAGCAAGGAAAGCAAATCTGGCTCTGGACAGCAGGTGAGGACCTAGAGAGTCATTCATTTATTCATTTATTCTACCAACAAAGCCTGCCTCTGCACTGGTCCCTGGCATTAAAAATGAATCAAACACAGTCTCTGTCCTCAAGGAGCTCACAGTCCAGTGACAGAAAAAGACATTCAGCCGGAGAGTTTCAGTGCTAGCGGTGGACGTCTGCAGGGAGCGAGTACGAGGGCTGGGGGCGGGGGGGCGGTGGCAGGGGATCGGGAGGGGCATTTTAAGGCCTGACGGCAGAGAGGAGGGCTTTCCAGGCCAAGGGGGAGCTTGTGCAGAGGGTGGCAGGGGTAGAAAACGCAGTGTATTCTGGTTTGTCATTGCTGGCTGCGGAAGGATACGGAAGTATGTAGCTTTTCCGACTTAATGGAACTTGTTGTGGGTAAAAGAGCACCGTCTGGGGGTGGACACGCTTGCAGCTCTGACTCGGGTACGGCAAAGGCAGTATATGCAACCTAAACATTTGTAGCCCTGTAATATGCTGAAATGAAAAAATAAAATACAATAATAAAAAAAAACGGAGTAAGAAAAAACAAGAGGAAGATGGGAGTCAGTGACCAGAAGATGTGGGTTCAATCCCAGCTCTTCAGCGTGTAAACAGAGGCTGGTTGCTTTACCTTCCATTTGCTGCTTAACCCTTAGTTTGCTTACCTGTAAAATGCAAGTGATGGCAAGGGGACACCCCACCCATCTCCCCAAGTCTTCATGAACATTAAGTGGGGTGATGGGTGTGACTGCGCTTACAAAATCCCCTCAGTCCAGTGTGATTTAATGAATTTTTACTTTGTAAGTAAGGGCTTCGTAAGGGCTTTGTAAGGATTAGTCTCCTTTCTTCAGGGGGGATAACACTTGCTGTGTTATCTCTGCATTTCCCACCACACCTTTCTGACTGTGCCCTGGAAAATCTTCTAGAAGCACGTTCTGTCAGTATAGCTGCTTCCTGGGGTCCACAGGAAGGAAGGAGCAGTTCAAGTGGAGGGTGGACCAAGAACCACCCCTGCTCTTCCACCCAGCAGGTCCTTGTGGAAGCTGGAAATGCCGTCTGCTATCAGCAGGTAGAGTGCACGGTGGCGGCGCTCTGAAATTTCCCATGAAAGCATGAGGGGTTTCCTTGTGGGAAATCAGGAACCCTAATAACTGTGCTTATTTGCATTTGAAGTGTCTAACTTTAACCATTCATGGTGGAGGGTTTTTTTGAAAGGACAAAGGATACCAGAAATTGTGTTCATAAGTGTCAAAAATGGTACTTTCATTATTCATTTTTTAGAGTTCACTTAACCCCCCCCCCACTTTGCTATGTATTTTCCTGTCTGGCATTATTGTGAGAGCTTATTAGTGAATGTTTGTGAAGCATTGTGAAGATGAAGGAAATAGCTATTGGCATAGGGGGTGACAAGTAGTAACATTTTTAAGTGTTCTTTTCTATTTCAGAAATTAAATTCCAAAGATAAATCTTACCAGCTCTTAGATTAGTCAACTTTGCCATCTGCAGCACGTTTTAATGGGCACATATTTCAGAATGTTATACTTTGGACAAGGGGAATGAACATATACTGAGTGCTTACTGTGTGCTTATCTCTGGACCGTATGCCTTAAATTTGTTGTTTTTAATCCTCATAGCAACCCTACAAGGCAGATAGAATTGTTCCCATTTTTCAAATGAGTAAATTTAAATTGCACCTCAGAGAGTTTTAACAGGCTAAATCAAGGTCAAGGCTGGAGCTGGTTTTCAAACCCAGGTTAGATCAAATCCAAACCTCATGTTCTTTCCATTACTTCATGTAGAATTTTGAATTAAGATCTTTCTTGTAACATCCATTTATTTGACAGTGTTTACCAACTAATAGGCAGCAGATACACAGGCTATGGTTTTAATCAGATTAGATCATTTGCTTTCTACAAGACTACTGAGTCACATTTTATGGTGATGGGAACGATCCTCAGACTTAGAGGTTTAGGAACAAGCACAGAATTTGGTTTCAGCCTTGGGTTGCAATTCTGCCTGAGTGACAGTGGACACTGCTCGGAGCCTCATTTCTCCTGCATGTGTAGAGTGACAGCACTTCTACATCTGTGAATGTGGGAAATGACAATGCCCACTTTGCAAAGTTGTGAGAGGATTAAGTGAAGTGATGCATGTACAAACACCTATCACCATTTATTATGTGCTTACTATTGGTAGTATTGGAAGGAGTTAATGGTAACTGCTTGCCTAAACATTTTCCTGTAACCCAAAACACTTTTTAATCAGCATTATAACACGATCTCCGTTTACTGTTTGCCATGTTTTGAACAGTGACTTTGCTAGGCACTCTTTGTATACTTTCCATTGCTACCTTTATGAAATTGTGTGGTAATTATTTATTTACTTCCTTCCGGGCAGCAACTCTTTCTTTGTCTTTCGTATCCCTGGCATTTAACATAATGGTTTCTGGTCCATTGAAGGAACTCATAAACGTTAGGGAACCTAGCTTGGCTTTTGTTCCTTTGTACTGTTTTTCTTCTTGTTTTAAGAGCTAACTTCAGTTGTGGGAGGGGTTTTTCAAATGAAGCACTATATTAACATCATTAAATTGTGGCTCATAACTTGCTTTCAAATATATGCCTATAACTAAAATTTTAGGTTGCTTTAGTCTGACGGCAGATGGTTCTGAATATTCGTTAGCCTTTCACTTTTTTAAAAGGTAAATTTCTAGGATTAGAAAGAATATATCAAGAGTTGGAAGAGTTTATCAAGTAAATTTACTTTGTATCTGTGATTTCAAAGGACAAGTTACCCAACTCAAAGAAGTAATATCTTAGTTTCAAAATACATTATATCTACTTGATACATACATACATATATTATAGTCAAATTATGTTTAAAGACATAGTAAATTCGTCATAAAAGGGCCTTAGCTGAGAATTATGTATTACACTGTTTGAATTATAATACAACAGTAATGTTTTTGAAATGTTATCATGTGTTTTTAAAAATCTTATTTCTAAATTTCAAAATGCCAACTTGACTTTTGCACAATTAGTAAGGTTTCAAAAGCATATTTTGAAAAGGCAAAAGATTGCGAAGACAGAAATGTTAACTTATTTGTTCTCTATTATAATCTAAAATTCTATTATTATGAGAAAATCCTAAAAATATATTTAGTAAGAGATTTTTTAAAAATTGAACAATAAGAAAATTGAAGTAAAGGAAAATTAAGAGAATAAAAAAATAAATTCAGAAATAAGGCTTATCTTTTAAAAAAAGAAAAAAACAACAACCAAAGTTGACAGTGAGATCCTATGCTCTTTACACACAGGGGGCTGCAGATTCGGCACTCTTTTCCTAACAGTTAAAAAGAAGGGATTCAATGAATTGCTAGATTCAGTGTCCATAAAACAAAAGCAAACCTATCACGCGGAGGACAGAGACTATTAGCAGTTCATTGTCATAATAAAGTATTTTCCTCAAAGCAGACAAAAATATTCTGATACGTGTGATTTTTTTTTCCTCTCTGCTTCTTGTTCATGAGATTTTTAATAAATATTTATTAAGAGAATCTTCGTATGCAGGAAAGAGAGAGAGAAGCTTAAAAAGCTTGGTATGGAATGCTGCTCGACAGTGTCATACATTCACAAGATGTCCTTGAAGATGGAGCACAGAACAGAGATCAGGGAAATTTTGGCAGCTGTAGTTGGGAAAATAAATGGCTGTTGTATGATTGGGCAGATCCTGAAAGCAGGCTCCTGCTCAAACCATGTAATTAAGAAAAGTGGGAGCTTTTGTCCAAGTGCAGAATGTTCATAATATCAGAGTTTGTCAGCAGGAGCTTTTAGAACGGATCAGTACTTTTCACTCCCTGATCCAAGGAGCAGTTTTCTTATAAATCATCTTCTCTCCTTGATGTCCTGATGAAGGTTGCTGCCGGGCGATAAGGCAGGCTTAAAACTGTAACCTTGCTAATTCACGGTGATTTAGGTAAAGGGGAGACCAAACCAGAGACTGTTTCAAGAAATGAGATTTTTATTCATTTGGGCTTCCATGTGTCCTCTAATGTAGGAACAGAGTGTGGCCAAGGAGAGATCCTGCAGATGACTCTAAGGAGGAAATGGAATCATTTTCAATATTGCGGCCCCAAACTCGTTTGAAAGACTTGACATTTTCTTTCTTTTTAAAAGGTAACTTCCTTTCGGATTATGAAAGTGCTGTAAAAACAAAACAAAAAGTTGGAAAATAAAGATGGAGACAAGTATACCAATCACTTATAATCCTACCATTTGTTAGTGTTTTTATTTTCCCTCCTACTCTGTACATGTTTATATAATTGAGATAATGAGCCAGGTGCGGTGGCTCACACATGCATTCCCAGCACTTTGGGAGGCTGTGGTGGGAGGATCACTTGAGGCCAGGAGTTTAAGCCCAGCCTGGGCAACATAGCAAGACTCCATCTCCAAAATAATAATAATAATAAAAATAGCTGGGTGTGATGGCACATGTCTGTAGTCCTAGCTATTCAGGAGGCTGAGGCAAGAGGATTGTGTGAGCCCCGGAGTTTGAGGGTGCAGTGAACTATGGTTGGGCCACTGCTCTCCAGCCTGGGCAACAGAGCAAGATTCTGTCTCTTAAAAAAAAAAAATTGAGATAATGAATCTTTTATTTCACCTCTTTTTTCATATACATTTTCTCATGTTATAAAAATCCATTATAAACAAACAGTTTTAACCATTGCAGAATACTGTATCTTAAAACTGTATGTCAAGTTATGTAACCATTCCCCCTTGTCAGGCCATTAGGCTGTTTCTATGATTTTCACTTTTCTTGATATACCTCATCGTGTGTACTTTTGGTCTAGAGAATTTTGGATTCTTTTCTGAGTTTCATA
Organism: Avahi laniger; assembly: GCA_963575035.1. Classification (NCBI taxonomy): domain Eukaryota; kingdom Metazoa; phylum Chordata; class Mammalia; order Primates; family Indriidae; genus Avahi; species Avahi laniger. The sequence continues at coordinate 1,830 of CAUYSK010026962.1, read as the reverse complement.
ATGGGTCATTGGGTCCAAGAATATGAACATAAAGTACAGAAAGCATGTACCAGTTTATATTTCCACTGATAATGATAAGAAATATATAATAAATACCTTAAAGCACGTTAAAGCTCGACAGTTGTAAACCTTGAATTTTTATTTCCTTTGTAAACATGTTGCCCACAAATAACTCAAAGACACTCTTCTCCCAGCCCAGGTCTGAATTTCTCACCAACACTGACTTGGTGGAGTCCAATTTTCTTGTTGCCCCTTCCACGTGCAGGACAATGTCCCACCCAGGAAGGCGCCCAGCTGGCTCCTCTCAGAGGTGGTTTAAGGGATAAAGTTCTCCTATCAAGTCAAAAATTTCCTTTTTTCTAATATTTCTCTCTTATAAAAAAAAAAAGAGAGGCAGTGAAGGGAGAAATTAACAATAAATTTTCAAATGTGATAAAGTAATTTTCAAATTTAAAACTACCCTATCAGCATGACATTCAGGATCTTTTTACAAATGAACACATAGATATATGAGGCTGTGTGAATTGTCCATGGGTATAATTTACCTTGGCCACATATATATTTAATAAATTGGGGTGCTGAGAACTGTTTTATTTCACTCAGTATCTTTAGCTTTAGCTTCACAATGGCTCAAATAATCTCACTTTTGAATTGCACAATTGCAAGAGCTGTTGGCATTCTACAATTTCCCTTAAAAAAGAAAAGGCTTCTTTACACAGATTTTTCTAGATACTAATTCTCTCTACTCCCCTTCACTCTGCCCATCCTCACCCTAGCTATATTAAGAAAACAAATGTTAATTTTCAAAATAAAATATATTTCTATGTGGATTTCTGAAGAATTTAATCTGAATGTGCGTAAAACTTAAATCCAGAGACATGACCTAACACCTTAGATCATGATATATATGCAGAATAGCACATTGCTTTCGACAGCTAAATCGTGATGAGTTTGCTCACACTCTGAGCCACTAGGCAGGCATTTTATAAATATATGATACTTATGTTTACATGAATTGTGCCATTGGCTATTATTTATGCATTTAATCAGAAGATAAGTCCGACTTAATCAGTTTGTGGGCAGTTTTTCAAATGATTCATTAACTGTTCTTTGTATAGAAGATGAAGATAACATATTTACCGTCACAACTGGTTCCCATCCCAACAGGTACCCACAGCTTGTTATTAAGCATTTTGGCTATTTTGTCCACATTAAACATTCAGAGTATAGTGGGGCTTAGGTGGTAGGATGGGAAAGAATTGTTTTCCAGTTGATTTTTTTTATTAGAGCTCGTATTTTTTCAGGAAGCCTGAGCTTGCCCATGAAATTGTATTTATGTTAAAATACAAACATTTGTCTTTTTCAAATCTGACTTAAACAAAGAAAGCTTATTGAAAATTTGAGATTGTGTTTATTAGTTAGTCATTTTGGAAAAGACGACTGAATTGTGGAGGATGAAAGAAAGATCCCCTTGTCTTTACAATGAACTGGAGGATCAAGCTGTCCCTCAGCTCTGTGGAGTTTGCTGTGAAAGTCAGTTAAAAACAAATACCTAGGCCGGGCGCAGTGGCTCACACCTGTAATCCTAGCTCTCTGGGAGGCCGAGGCGGGCGGATTGTTTGAGCTCAGGAGTTCGAAACTAGCCTGAGCAAGAGTGAGATCCTGTCTCTACTAAAAATAGAAAGAAATTAATTGGACAACTAAAAATATATAGAAAAAACTAGCTGGGCATGGTGGCACATGCCTGTAGTCCCAGCTACTTGGGAGGCTGAGGCAGGAGGATCGCTTGAGCCCAGGAGTTTGAGGTTGCTGTGAGCTAAGATGACGCCA